>JAUCBL010001209.1:0-19930 GCA_033807585.1 Hydrophis major | reverse complement strand
GATAGATAGATAGATAGATAGATAGATAGATAGATACCGTGTTTCTCCACCAATAGGGCCTCCACCAATAGGCCCAGCATGATTTCTAGGCATGAGGTGAAATTAAGCCCCATTCCCAAAATTTAGGCCTATGTGTTTCCCCGCCATTTCTCACATCGTTCATTAAAACTACACGAGTTGAAGAGAAATGGGGAGAAGGGCAGGGGTGGGTGGGGAGAAAACTTGCCTTGAGGAGTGCCCTGCAGGTAGCCTAGGCTAGAAAACCCCAATCTACCGAGAGAACATTAGCCGATAAAAGCTCCCCGAAGGCAGAGTCCCCAGCCGCTTCGGGACGAGGCATGGCTCCCCATGTCCCCTCGCCTTTAGGCAGTGTCTCTCAGGTGATGGAAGCTCCCCAAGGTCAGACACTGGCCACTTTGATCGGCTGATAGAAGCGGCCTCCCGGCGAGGGGAGTGTGTGTGGGCGCTTGCCCTGAGACCGCTTCTACTGGCCGATCAAAGTGGCTGGTGACTGTCCTTGGGGAGCTTCCATCGCCCGAAAGACACTGCCTGATGGTGAGGGGACATGGGCAGCCATGACTCGCCCCGAAGCGGCTGAGCACTTGGCCTTTGGGGGAGCTTTTGTCAGCCGATAGAAACGGCCCCATGGAGAGGTACGTGCATTTTGCCCCCTCTAGGTGGGGGAGTCACCCCTGAAAAGACGAATTAGCCATTTATTCGGGGGTCAAAAAAAAATAAGGCCTGGCCTTATTTTGTGAGAAACATGGTAGGTAGGTAGATAGGTGGGTAGGTAGATAGATAGATATAGATAGATAGATAGATAGATAGAGAGATAGATAGATAGATAGATAGATAGATAGATAGATAGATAGATAGATAGATAGATAGATAGATATGAATGGGTAGATATAGATAGATGATAAATAGAGATAGAGATAGATATGGATGGATAAATAGATAGATTCCTGCTTCTTAATGAGCTTTTATCTCAAAATTAATATTGCTAGAAAAGATGGGAAATGAAATTTCACTTCAGGCACAAGCAATTTTAAAATCGGTTGCAATTAAGATCAATATATGGGATTATGACATAGAACAAAATTCCAAATACTCTTAACCTTGGGCAGAGATCAACTGTGCTGATTGTCATAAGAAGACAGGCAACACCACAGTTAAATGGCATTAACTTAGAAAAGGCACCAAACTCCATAGCTCTGGGTGACCTTCCCCAGCAATCTCTGGAGACAAGAGGCCATGTTGAAGGACAGCAGAAGTCAATTTACTGAGTGTTGAATTCTCTTCCCCAGCATCACTTTCTGGACTTGCCCTGACAGGAAGGAAGGACCACAGCCAAAACAGAACAATGATCCCAGGGGTGTATCTGTAATTTTTACTAACATGTTTTATTCCAGCCTCTCCTCTGCAGATGGAGCCCAGGAAAAGTTTTATCCCAAGAGGAGAAGTTGCTTCTCACTGTAATTATGACCATCTGGGGCTTTGAGACCTGTGATGCTATATCTCCAGTTTTAGACTTCGGTGTAGACATCAGATTGAAGCCACATGAAAAGGATCTTCTATCAGAAAAGGATAAATTCCTTGGGTGAAGCTCTCTGGGACCAAGTTTTGAGGCAGGTACAGGCTCTGCTCTTGGTTGCACTTTTCTCTCCTTTGCAGATGAAACTGAGTGATTCTCTGTTTAGATCAGGAAAGCCACTGGCACTTCTCAGAGTCTTTGCATTTTTCCAACGGTTCCTGTTGTTTGTGTTAGAAACAGGAAGTGGATTGATTAATGCCATGAATGATGGACCTCCTGCTTCTGTTGCTGCTGGTGTCCCCATTAGTCTGTGGGAAGCTGAGAAGGAAATGCCCATTGAGTTTGGAGCACCAGGATGGGTACAATCCATGGAGCTTTTACAGGCCTGGAGACCATCTCATTGGTGTGGTCACAAGCGAAACAGATGTGTCACCTATAACGTGGCCTTTCAACAGCCCTCCTATACCTTCTTCTCCGTAAGTCATGCAGGGTGATGGAGTTGCACTCCCTCCATGTGCAATTCTAACACTCTCCTTCTTTTCTTCTTATTTCACTTATTTTTGTACCTCAGGACCTGTCAAATTTCCTGAATGATTTTGATTTCCATGGCTTCCCTTTTTTGCCTTACTTTGTGGAAGAGAGTAAAATCGGAAGATGGAGTTTTTTAAAAACCTGAATGAAATCCAGATGATTTTCCTTCCTCAGTTCATTCCTGAGTTAATCACTTGAATAATGACCTTTGTTTAAATAGTGACTGAAACAATTGTAGTTGCCTCTCTCATTTGCATAATTGATCATTCCATTTGGATCAATGTTGGCCTAAGGCTTAGTAGGTTTGTGAAGGATTATATATTTTAAAAACATTTGTTGTTGCTATTGAATATAATAACATGAATATTGTTTTTCAATTGGAAGAGTTCTGCTCTAACAAATATCTTAGAATCAATTTTTGCTGTTCAAATGGTCAGCAAGAATTCCCAGCTCCTGCACAATCTCACACTTGGTTACAACATCCATGACAACTATGGAAGCACCTTCCGCACTTCAGATGCCTTGCTGGACCTTCTTTCCACTGGAGAATCCAATGTCCCCAACTACGGGTGTGGGAGGAAGGACAATCTCCTGGCTCTGATTGGTGAAGCTGTCAGGGACATCTCCATCCAGATGTCAATGTTTGTAGGCACCTACAAAGTCCCACAGGTTTGTGTGTTTTTCTCTATCTGGTAAGGTGAGTGGGGTGGTGGGGATGAACAACAGATCCAATATCTTCATAGAATTCAAGAGCAGCTTTTCAGAATATCAGGGAACATATCAACAATGTTTTAGTCTATTATGTACATCTTCAAATTGACCATTAAAGGCCTGAAGAGCCATAAGGTCCCTAGAGGATATTCTACTGAATATTCTACTGTTGAAAAACTATGCAGGTTTTGAGGTCCACCATGAGCATGTTCATTTTCACATATCAATAATATCTGCCTTATCCAATTGGAATCAAGTTGGCAATAGTCCTGTCTATGCATAAAAAATATTCAGACCAAGAAGAGTATCTTTGGGATGGATAAAAGGAGTTCAGCTCCTGCCCTCATAGATAATTGTTAATTTACACAATTTCTGCTTTGTATAAATTCAGGGTATATAATTATTGGGTTAAAATTAAAGTGTTGAAAAAGACTTATAGTCCCAAAACAGACAAAATTTCAATTAAAGACTTATTGGATTGTACAACTGTCTACGATTGACCTCACCCATTTCCTAAGAAGTCTGTAGGGGGCGTGCATAAGTGCACCAATGTGCCTACCGTCACTGTCCTACTATTTCTTTTTATTTTTCTTATATGTATCCATTTCATGTACTCGTAACTATTCTGTTAGCAGTTGTGCTCTTGTACATCTCGAGAAGAAGCTGAAAAATTTCTTCACAAAGAATTTGTAATATAGAAGCTGAGAAAGAGGTTTTAGTACTCAAAAATAGCATATAATACAGCCCTATATCTTAGATCCAGACATTTTATCTAACATCTGCAAATTTGAATCTAATATTTGGAATTGTATGGGTGACACAGAAATTTACATTGCATTTTTTATTGTTTTTTTTGTTTAATATGATTTTGCATTCCATTTTTATAGACAATCTTGTTAATATTCTGTCTTAAATATTTTAAACCGTGACTAAGGAACAAACTATTCTTATTTATTCATCAAAACAAAATTGGGTTTGTCAATAAGTAATATTTTGGAGTTGATTTGGACTACATTATAACACAGCATTCTTCATTACTTTTTCAGATCACTACTCTAATTCCTTCAGAGGCTCTAAGTGATAAAAGGAGATTCCCTTTTTTCCACCAGATGCTCCCCAAAGAAGGATTCCAATCCCCAGCAATTGTCCAGCTGCTCCTCCATTTCAGATGGACCCTGATTGGCCTCTTTGCTTCAGACACAGAGAATGGAAGGAATTTCATGAAGACTTTCCTTCAGATGCTTGTCAGGAATGGAATTTGTGTGGTTATATCACAACGATTTTCAGCAACTGAACAATCAGCACCCCTCAGGGAGGCCCTTTCTAAATGGAGACAAATCAACGTCTTTGTTCACTTCATAGAATTTATAAACACCTGGTACAGTATTCTTCCTTTCCATAAGGCACTTATGCATTTGCCAGGACCTATTGAAGGGAAAGTGTAGATCCTCACAAATTTTGTACCGGAAACAATAAAGAAGGACATACTTCTCAAATACATCCATAGTATTTGGAACTTTTGTTATCTGATAAAAAAAAGGCCAACAGATGCTGCCTTTGAACCCCATTTCTTTGTGGAAGATTCATTTCAAGATCATTATTTCCGCTGTTCCCTTTCCAAGCACGTCTTTTCTGTCAAAGGCCGCAGAAGATGCATCCAGAAAGCCCCACTGGAGACCCAAAAGAAAAGAAACAGGAAACGAATCATAAATGACCCTAATCGCTACAGTATCATTCAGATTCTGGCCCAGGCCATGAATGCCGCTTATTCCCCCAGATCGAGGAGGGGATGGAAGGAGGGAGAAAAGAGGTTGGGGGCTCCAAGGCTGCATCCGTGGAAGGTATGGGGGGGTCCCGATATGGATCCATTAATCTGAGATCCTTTTGGAGAAGGAACCCATGCAGGGGCAACTCTGTAGGCTGTCCTGAGTCCCGGGCTTGGTTGAGCCTTTGCTGGATGATGGTGATGGCTTTGGGCAATTCCTATATAGCTTTACCTGGAGTAGATCTTTGTTTTGGAAAATAAACTGGCCTAGGCCAGAGTAATGGTCCATTAGCAAAGGTGGGAGAGGGGCGGAGTTTCAGCCTCTCTGAGTTTCTACTTTTCTTTTTAGGGGAAATATATTCTCCCTTTTTAGTATATCCTAAAATATTTCATTTTCCTAGGAGAGGGGAGGGTTTTAACTACTCCCAACACCTCTTTCAGTCCTTGGAAGAGTGTTGAATCCTCCCTTGTCCAACTGAGAGATTTTGTAAGTTGGAGAAGCTGCTCTCATAATCTCCTCCTTGTCTTCTCTCAAGACTCAGTTTCAGGTTGCAGTCAAGGATGATTTTGAGATTGTTTTCATAAAAATGTATTTATTTACTCATAACTCAAGATGGCAAATGTCTCCAACATAGCTTCCTCCTTCATCCAGTCCACTTTTAGCACAGTCAGAGACCAGCATTACAATAAATAATAATAATAATAATAATGGAGAAAAATAAAAATAAACGACAGTCAATGGGCAGTTAGAGTCTGCCTAATGTTGAGATGTGCAAATATGTGGCAATATAAATGTCCTAAATAAATAAATACATAATTTTGCATTACAGCAGAACAGAATTTGGCCCCATTCAGAGAAACTCCTTCCTACTGATCTGAAAACTGCAGTTGCACGTAAAAGAGTTCCATATTTCCCAGATATTTTATTAGGAGAGGAGTCACAAAGTGAATCCCTGAGTCCTGATCGGAGATGTCGCATAGCAGGCTGTGAATTCACTGGTGGAAATAAAAGTTTTTTACTACTGGTTCTGTGGGCATGGCTCGAATTTGTGGGCGTAGCTTGGTGGTCACATGACCAGATGGGCGTGGCTTGGTGGCCACGTGACTGAGTGGGCTTGGCCAGGGGGCCATGTGACTGGCAAACCAAATACAATTGGTCCTCGCTTAATGGCTGGTTACATAGCAAGTGTTCTAATTTATGACTGATCTCCCCAGAGCTACTTGTTCTGTTTTTGGAGTTTCGACAACCATAAACACAAACACACAAACACACAAGCACACACACTCACACAGAGAGAGAGAGAGCTTTCTACCTCTGCTATTCTTTGATTCTGTAAGGATCTCCTGCTGGAGCAGGGGTTCGACTAGATGACCTCCGAGATTTGTTGCATGCCAGCCCTAGATTGTTGTGTTGCTTCAAAGAGTCTTCTGAAGCCAGGGTTTGTGTCCTTCCTTCCTTTCCTTTTTTTTTATCTCCCTCCCTCCCTCCTTCCATGTATTTATCTATCCATCCATGTATCTCATTAACTTTCTCCATTCTCCCTCTCTTTCTTTCTCTCTTTCTCTCCCTCTTTCTTTCTTGCTCTCTCTTTCTTTCTTCCCTTGCCCCCCCTGCTCTCTCTCTCTCTCTCTCTGTCTCACACACACACAGAGACATAGAGAGTGGGAGAGAGAGGGGGGAAGATAGGGACCCGGCCTCTTCACTATCCCCCACCTTCCCTTCTCAGGCCAGGCGAGGGAGGGGAGGGTGAGGGGCAGGGCCAGCTGCTTCAGGCAAGGTGAAGAGGCGTTGACCAAGCACAGGAGTGTAAAAGCCTGGGAATGGCAGCTCTCGGCTCAGCTGCCCTGAGGGGCTCCTGCAGGCATATCGCGACAAGGGGTCGAGAAGACCCGGGACAACCGTGCACCCACCTGCTGGCTGGCCGGGCCAGGCCGGGCTGGAAGAGGCACATCTGCTGGGAGAAGGAAGAAAACATAATCTGGGAGGGAGGGCGGACAGGCAGATGTCCCAGGGCTGCTCCACGTGCACACTGCATCAGTAGCACACGCACGGCTGCACACACAGTGCACATGTGCAACAGCCCTGGGACATCTGCCCGACCTGCGCCACAGCCACCACGTGGAAGGGAAAGCTAGGAGAGCGACTGGGACAATAGGGAAACCCGGTTCGGGGGTGTGGCCAACCAGGGGTGTCCACCAGTTCACCGGAGCCGATGAGAACCGGTTGAATACCAGCTCTGCGTGAGCTGCAGTTCGAGTGGCCCCATGTCCTCAGGGGCCCAGTCTCAGCTCAGGCGCTCTTTCTTTGTATCGGCCCTCTGAAACTGCTCTGGGAACTCCGTTGCAGCTCTTGGAGGTTAATTCCCTTTGGACTCTTGACAGGGTAATTCGATATAAATATCTCGTTGCTGTAAAGGCTGCTTAAATAAACATTCTTGGGAAGAGCAGCCCCATCTTGTTGGATTTCCAGATCTTTGAGACCTTGTTTGAGTTCACTAAGTGCACTAACTCATCCCCCATCCTTAAAAGCCCTTCCCTGCAGAAGCCACGGGGGCTGAATACCAATGAGTAGTTGTGTGTTCATTTTCCCCACAACAACAACCCTGTGAGTTGAGTTGGGCTGAGAGACTGGCCCCCAATCCCCCAGCCTGCTTCATGACCAAGGGGAGACTTGAACTCACATCCTCTTGCTTTCTACTTCGGGGGCGCAACCAGTAGACCAAACTGGGTCCCTTACATATTTATCAAGCTTGGCACAATCCTTCATCCAGTGCATCATTAATGTTCTTATATGAGATACTACAATTTATCAAATACTAAAACCCAGATACTTTTCTACTGCTTTTTAGTCATACAGTTGTTTCTAGGAGGAAATCATAAATATTTTTCTGGAAAGTTGGTAATGTTTAAATAACATAAAAGTATATTTGCCTGAGAATTGTTATAAATCTTGTACAATAGCGATTTATCAACCCTATTATATTAATGACAACATAGGAAAATTGATGACCTAATGACAAAATGTTCTATCTTCCCACTTTCATGACAATGATAAAAACTAAAGATTATTTGAGTACCACTTTTAAATCAGTTTTTATCCACTTAATTATCATACCATCCACCCTTACTTAACTGGGTTTTTAACACATCACAACATTGTTTGTTACTCTTTCCTGAGATCGAGTTATATCAGCAGTATTTCCATAATGTATTTGGGAAATGAAATAATATGTGAGGATGACTTGCATAGAGCACATAAATTATATCCTCCCTTTCCCACAATCCATTTAGAAAGGGCAGTGATAGGAGGGAATGACTTTTGGGGGGTGGAGGGGAGATTCTACCTGGGGAAGAAGCAGATAAGGGGAGGAAACCTACAGCTGCATAAAAAAAGGGTCGGTGGGAGATTTGTACTTTCTGGCTCCCCAAATCCTGTCAGTGCAGAATTTTCTTCTTGACAAATCCGTGTTTCTGACAAGCAACCTGTTGCTTTCAGGGAGTTCATAAATCTCCTTTTTTCTGTTGTTCAACTATATTTTGGCAAAATCTATATTGTCAAAATATGATCAACAAATTTTTGTGAACTATTCCCCTTCACTTGTAAGATAGTGGTAACACCCATTTTCCTAATGAAGCATGTCTGTAAATTAGACAACTACAGAAGAAAGATTCAAATGTGAAAAAGCATCTGGGATAATAAACAAAGTTTTCTGCTTTAAAAATTGCTGCATGTTCCCATTCTAGTTCCATCCTTTCCTGGAGAAGAATGAGTTTGTCAATATTTCGGACATTAAACTCTACAAGGACCCAAATGGAGAGGTAACAGCAGATCTGGGCATTTTGGGCTTCTTGGTTCTTCCCAGGGATGATCCCAGGGAGGAGGCTGTGGCATATTTTGTAAGACAGAGACTTTCTATCAACAAAGATATCCTTTCACGGCTAAAGGTGCTCAACAAGGTAGGAGAAACTTTGGAGTCCTTCCTCTGTTTTCCAAAGCCTGAGGTCCCATTTCAAGAGGGCTGAGGCTATTCCCCAAAGGTGGTTGACCTTCACTGAGAACTGAATGTGGGCAATAAAAACCAGATTTTTTCCCATAGGCTGTTTGGGAGGCTTCCGTATTGTTCCATTTTGTGGACCACGTACAATTAAGGGTCTCCATCAAACGGGTGAGAATCACACAAGGGGCTGGGGAATGTGTCCCTAGTAGCTTCTCATGGTTTGCTCCTTGTGCCCAGAATAGCAACGAAGACGGAAATTTTGCTGACCGGGGTCTGAATCCAAGCTTCGACTGTATCGGATGGGATTGAATCGTGATTGGACGGAGATCCTTTTGGCCCCGTTGGAGGAAAGAAGCTTCTTCTCGTGCTGCTTGGGGAAAAATGTTCCCTGAAGGGACAGCTCCATAATCTGGGAGGCTTTTAAGGAGGCCAGACCTGGCCAGAGCTCTCCATGCCTCCCTTTCACCTCCCTGGGATGGAGCAATGGGCCTTCTGCTCCTAGGAAGCAGCTCCAAGGCTTTCAGTTCACCTGAAATTATCAAGATTGTTCTCATATCACACTTAAAATTAAGGGTGTGAGAAGAGGGGAGGAATGCGTGTTGATGGGACATGAGAAGGAACCGGCTGGTTATCACTTAATGCTGAAATCTTTTCTCAGTTCCATCCAGGGGTGGGATTCAAATTTTGTAAGAACCGGTTCTGTGGGCGTGGCTTAATTTGTGGCTGTGGCTTGATGGTCACGTGACCAGATGGGCATGGCCAGGTGGCCATGTGACTGGCAAACCAAATACAAGTGGTCCTCGCTTAATGACCAGTTGCTTAGCAAGTTTTCTAATTTATGACTGATCTCCCCAGAGCTCCTTGACCTGGTTTTGAAGTTTTGACAACCATAAACACAAACACACAAACACACACGTGCACACAGCCTTCCAACCCTGCTATTCTTTGATTCTGTGAAAATCTCCTGCTGGAGCAGTGGGTTGGACTAGATGACCTCCGAGATCCCTTGCAGCCCAGCCTTAGATTGCTGTGCTGCTTCAAAGAGTCTTCTGAAGCCCGGGTTTGTGTCCTTCCTTCCTCTCCTTTTTTCTCCCTCTCTCTCCCTCCCTCCCTCTATGTATTTATCTATCCATCCATATATCTCATTCACTTTCTCCTCCCTCCATTTCTTTCTTTCTTTTTCTTTCTTTGTCCTGTCGTTCCATCTCTCCCTTTCTTTGTCTATCCATTTTCTTCCTTTTGCTTCCTTTCTCTCTTTTATTTCTTTCTCTTTCCTTTCTTGTCTCTCTCTTCCTCTTCTCTCATTCCCTCTATTTCACTCTTTCCCTCTCTTTTTCTCTCTTTCCCCCTCTTTGGATCTCTCTATATCTCTCTCTCATTCTGCCTCTTTCCCTTTGTGTGTCTGTGTGTCTGTGTGCGTGTGTGTAAAAGAGAGGCATGGATAAGTCTGACCAGGTCGGGTCTCTTTAAGAATCTCCCCAACTATGAACCAGCCCTTTCAGGGGAAACTTTTCCCCAAGCAGGATGAAGCTTCTCTCCCAATGGGACCAAAAGGACCTCCACCCAATCATGATTCAAATTTATCTGAATTCAAGGCCCTGGTCAACAGAATTCCCTTTTTTCTTTGCTAGTTTGGGCACAAGGAGCAAGCAAACCTGAATCTCTTAGTGACACATTCCCCAGCCCTTGTGGGATTCTTTGCTACTTCTTTCATTTCTTCTTTTTTGATTCCAGGCTGGCTGAACAATGATTGCCAGACTGCGGTGGAAGTGTCCATTTGGGTGACCCTCCTCCTCCTCCTCTTCCTCCTCCTCTTGCACCCGGCAGCTGTGGATGGATCAGGAGGGTGCAGTTGTGTGGGGAGATGCTCACTCCTCAAGTGAGCGTCCATCCGCCCCATACTTGCTTTTGCTGTGCTTTGGTATTTCCTTGAGGAGCATGTCCCTGTGCGCAAGCACCCTCCCAGCCCTGCCACAGCGGCCGGTTATGAGAGGAGGAGGAGGAGGAGAAGAGTCACCCGAAGGGATGCTTCAATCGCAGCCTGGCGATCATTGTTCAGCCACTCTGGATTCCAAAAACAAGAAATGAAAGAAGTAATGAAGAGCGCCAAGGAGAGCTTGCTGGCTTGGCCCAGCCGCGGCTTTCAGGGAGACACACAGACAGAGTGGGAGAGAGAATCAGGAAGAAAGGGACCCGGCCGCTTCACTATCCCCCACATCTCCCTTACCTTCTTAGGCCAGGCAAGGGAGGGGCAGGGCCAGCCACTTCAGCAAGGTGAAGAGGAGGCGACCAAGCACTGGCGAGTAGAAACCTGGGAACGGCGGCTCCTAAAGGGCTTTGAGGTCGGATGACCTGGAGTGGCCGAGATCCGAGTGAGCATTGCACCACAGGTTCACCTGATTGCCCACTTCTTTGGTGTTGGCTTTACGGAGCCGCAGCATGAGGTCTGGGCTGACATGTGACAGCAGTGCCTTTAGCTGTGCTTGCTTGTAAGGGTCCAAATAATCTGGTGAAGACAGCAGAGGAGTCACTCAGGTAGACCTCCCCCATCCGCAGTCCTCCTCCTGCAGAAAAAGGCCATTCCCTGAGCTAAGAAGGCAAGGAGCTGCACCTCGACCCACCCAATTCCTAGGACTACCCCAAATGGTCTCAATTCAGCATGGAGAGGGTAGCTCCCCCTGGCAGTACCCCTTTCCCTCAGTGCTCTGACTTCCTGTGGCTCGCCTCCAGCCTGAACACCAGGTTGGACCACCAAAAGGCCACTTTCCCACTTCTCAACGGTGCTCCTGTGCCAGCCCCTGCAGGACTCTCCATCTCTTTCCCCAAATTCTCCTTCAACTTTGAAATGATGACACCTGTTGCCGACATGGGTACGACCAGGCTGCCGGTAACCTTTACCCCCCCATCCTACTTGCCTTTTGCCGCTGCCACCTGGACCCCTAACCCCCAACAGGTAAGGCCCAGCACCTGCGGTGAATCCCAGCTAAATTTCACTCTGCCGGAGGACATGTGGAGAGGCTCATGTTCTCCTGCTGCTGGGAAAGCAAGAGAGTCTTTCCCGGCACAGCGAAAAGTTTGCAACTTCCCCTCCAATAGGGAAATGGGTGGCTCTGGGCAGCAAAGAAGTAGCCAGCTTGAATCCTGTTTCTCTCTGCCACCCAGAGCTGTGCTGGGAAAGACTCTCTTGCTCTCCCAGCAGTAGGAGGACATGAGCCTCTCCACATGTCTTCCAGTACAGCGAAATGTAGCTCGGGTCCCCACTAGTCTGCATCTCACTCCCCGCCTGGATTCACCACAAACACTGGGCGTTACCTGCTGGGGGTTAGGGGTCCAGGTGGCAGCAGCAAAAGGCAAGTGGGGTGGGCGGTAAAGGTGACCGGCAGTGGCAGGTAGGTGACTAAGCCCCAGAGCTTGCAGAGCCTCACTCACCCAGGGAGATCAGGCAGGGCCACAGTGGAAGGCATGCAGCAATGGCTGGACTGGTGAGTGGGCAAAAGCAGGCTGCAGGCGATGCTGCGCATGCACAAAAAGACTGACTCGGCGCAGAGGGGAGGGGTGGGCAGAGAGGGGCGGGGCCAGTCAGTGGTGCAATTTGCTGGTTTTCTGAACTGCACAGAATCATAACAACTGGTTCGATAGAACTGGACGGAACCAGTAGAATCTGACCCCTGGTTCCATATCTCCATACTTTTCTATTTAATAAAGTCCTTTTTTTTTTTGGCAATGTGAGATGCCAAAAGCAAAAGAGAGGAACTAATGGAAGAATCTTCCAGAAGTTATACCTCTAACCATTTGGAAATAGTGAGAGATTTTGCTTACTTAAGTGAAGACCATAGGCTAATATCTAATATTTTGTCTAATATCCATTTTTACCTCCATTTTCCACATATTTCCCTTGCAATCTTATTTCTTTTCTGCTCAGTCCTTTCCTCAATCTGAATGTGTGAAGAGTTGTCATCCTGGATTTGTCAAGAGGGCTCGAGAAGGAGAGCCAGTTTGCTGCTACGACTGCATTCCTTGTCCGGAGGGGACCTTCTCCACTCAGAAAGGTGGGTGACACCAGAGGAAAGGAAGGCCTGGTGGAACTGGATCCATCCAGAGCATTGTCATGAAAGTATGAATTAAAAAACACTTTGAAGCTGAACTGATTTCTGGTTTATTTCCAAAATGCCCCATTTCTTATCTAAACAGAAGAGCAAAAAGACTGTGAAGGAAGGGCTGGATAGAGACAGGTGGCTGTGTCAGATTGGACAAGCTTTACTACTGCCAGAGAAAATATTTCTTCTTTTTAGCTTGGATGTATCCTTCCTTCCACATTTACTTCTCTAGGAACACCTGAGTTCCTTGAAACACGAGGAATTGTTTTAGGTCCACCTCCTGAAAGGAGGATTGCAATGCAGTCTACATGCGTTCCCTTTGAGGAACACTGAAAAGGTATTTCTGATATACGAGATGCACAATGTGGTGGTATGGACAGTTATGCCTGTTTCTGACTGCACCCGTATCACCACTGCTCCAAAGGCCATTCCAAATTGTTTGGAGCAATCCCTTGATCCGTCAGCCTCCTCTGATGCAAGTATGACAAGAATTGCCACCGGGCAAGTAAGTTTCTCTAGAAAGATTAATTGATTCATTATTTACCCTTACTAATGGAGGTTCCTATCAATATTCTGAACATTACAAAGGAAATATTTCAAGTCCAAACCTTCCTTCAATTTCATAACCTATCAAAAATATACCATAGCTATATTTTTAAAAAAGTGATACACTTATTTTCTATCACTGGAGATATGAAGAAATCTGTCCTGGAAATGCTCCTGATAATCACTTGTTCCCAAAGAATTTACAATGTATCTTGAAATGCAAAGGACAAAGAAATACATTTTTTTTTTTTGTTTTCTCAGATACAGAAAAATGCACCAAATGTCCAGATGATAAATACCCCAATAAAGAAAGAATCCAATGTATCCCCAAAGTTCCTGTCTTATGAAGAACTTCTGGGCATCATCCTGGTTTCTTTTGCCCTACTCTTCTTCCTAACCACATCCACCATCCTCTTTCCATCCCCTGATTAAAGCCGGTTCTTTTCCCCAATGCTTGAGCTAGTTGAGACCGGAGTCCAGAAGATACAGAAGGAGGAGGAGAAGCCCCATGGGAGAGTCAGGCTGCATCCTGACGAAATTAGGCTCATTGTGGCTGCACCGTGTGAATAGTTGCAAGCAGGAGTTTGGGGGCGTCTCAAACTCCACCAGAGGAAAGAAGGTCTCTCTCTCTCTCTCACTTTCTCTCCAAGGTGGGACGCCCAGCAGTGCAACCCTTGAAGACTTCACCTGGGGGTTCACCTCAGTCCTCTGGGGGTGCTTCTAGCCCCGGAAGCCCCAGAAATAAGTCCTACCAAGGACTTTACTCCAGGCTCCCTGGAAGTGAGCAGAAGTGGGGAAAAGAAAGGTGAATATTCTGACTAAGAGATCCTGAATGTCTCTGGAGATAAATTTCAAGGAACTATAAGGTATGGCTCCTTGAGCCATACCTATTTCATTATGTTTCACTTATGAAAGATCACACCAAGCACATTAGTAAAACATGCGTTTAATAACTCCTAAAATTGCTCAATAGAACTGTCCACGAGCCGATCGTGCTGTATGACAAAATAGGCTTGGAAAGTCCCTGACGCTTGCGCAGAACAAAAGACACGTCCACACATAACACAAAAAACAATTATATATCACCTTATAAGGTATAATGCTTGCATTTCCTTATTTCTGCTTTTTGCTCAATAAAAGGCGTCGCTGCATAGCTGACGGGGTCGGAGTCAGAGAGATCACCTCCACCCGTGCAGCGTGTGCTTCGCCACCTTGCATTCACTCTGCATGTGACGTGTCATGTTTTGCCTCTTCACCCTTGTGAGGGTCCCTCTGAAGACAACCCCTAGGCGACTACTCCCGGGCAGCGCACTCCGGACCCAACTCGAGAGTCCTCCAACCGGAGCGCGACAACTGGGGGCTCGTCCGGGATCCACGGAGCCGGCCGTGTCTACGGCAGCTTTCTTTTCACTCTCATTGCTACGCACCTGGCAAAGGCACTGCAATCGTAAGTAATGGGCACCCCACATTCCAAGACTTCCTCAGCGCATAGGGAGGAGCTTAATATTTTAGTGAAAAGGGCTAATACGATTCAGAAAGATCGAGGTTTAACTGTACACGGTGTAACTAGAAAAGAGGTAATCCTCTTTCTTCTTTACCTCAAAGAACATTGTCCAGCCTACCCGGAAGGTGGGTCACTTAAATTATCCACATGGACAAAAATAGGGAAATACCTTTACAAAGAACCTAGGGCTCCTATTACCATTCTCCAAACCTGGCAGAGCCTTATGACTGCACTTACTCTTCTTCTCCCTAATGACCCTGAAACTCCTGTTTCTAACCCTGAGGCTAAAAAACCAGATCCTACTGTGGCTCATGTTTCCTCTCCACCGGATTATGCTACTGCATGTCACCCCGAAGAACATCAGCCCTCCACTCTGACCTGTCCTCCTCCCCCCTCTTCTTCCTCCTCGCCACCCCTTCCTCGTTCTACCCTAACTGAGACCTTTTCCTCCCCTTCTTATGTTTATGAATCTGTTCTTGATGACCTTGCTCTTGAAGCATATCCTATCACACACATCCCAGGAATGGGTGTCCAGCCTCACTCTAATATCCCTATGAAAATTCTGAAGGAGTTAAAACAAGCTGTAAAAACTTATGGCCTCCAATCACCATACACCAAGGGTTTACTCAATTCTTTGACTTCTAATGATACTTATATGCTAATCTATGATTGGAAAATGCTTTTCAATATGCTTTTAACACCAGCACAATATGTGATTTGGCAATCTGAATATCAAAAACAAATTGATAAAACTATTCATGCAGGGAATCTGCCCCCTAATGTCACACGTGATGACATGATGGGCACCGGTCCTAGATCCACAATTATTCAACAGCAAAATACACCACGCCGTGCCTTTCCTTTAATTCAAGAGGCTGCCATGCAAGCCCTAAATCAAGTGGATGATGAATCCACCGGCGCGGGTCAAAATTTCCTAAATATTAGTCAGGGCCCCACCGAGTCTTATTCTGCTTTCATCAGTCGCTTACAGTTAGCCCTTGAACGACAACTTTCCAATGCAGCAGCTCGCAATGAAATCATGCTTAAATTGGCATATCAAAATGCTAATGAAGATTGTAAATCTATTCTTAAGCCCATTGCTAACAAACCAGGTGTCACCTTGGCTGAAATGCTTGAAAACTGTCGAGTGGTAGGCACTACCGCTCATAAAATGTCTGCCCTTGCTGCTGCCATTATTACTGCACAACCCTCTACCACCTCCTCCACACCAGAAGCGTATGTTGTGACACGCAATGGTAACTGTTTCAATTGCAGGAAACCTGGTCACTTTAAAAATCAATGCCGTGCTCCAGGTGGGGGAGCAGCCCCTCGTATTCAAGGTCAAAACAAAGGTGCCCCTCCTCAAGATCTTATGATGTGCTTAATGCTACAACAAATTTCACCACTGAACCTTGTTGGATGTGCTTGTCAGCGGAACCTCCCTTTTATGAAGCCGTGGGATCTTCTGAACCTTTCCTTAACGCCACCAATGACTCTACCTGCCGATGGTCCAATACCACTATCACCATCACATCAATCACAGGCCAAGGGTGCTGCCTAGGTCATATTCCACAGAATTATACGCAGTATTGTCTTAATGCATCTAACCACCATCGCTGTCAAATTTGGCTTTCCCAAGAGCGATTGCATTTTGACTCAACAGTTGGCTCCTCTGGTTTTTCTCAAGTATATACTCTTGTCCCTAAGGCCAACATCACTGCCCGCTTAAAGGGGTATTATTTCATACCAGCAAATAACTCCTTATGGGCCTGCTCCACAGGTGCAACTGCCTGTGTTCACGGTGATGAACTCTTGGCCTCAAAAGGATTTTGCATCCAAGTACACTTATTTCCAAAAATTGATTTGTATTCCAGTAAAGATTTCACCTCCATCATGGAACCTGAACAATATCACATTCAAGCAAAGAGAGAAGTAGTAACAGCCCTCACACTCTCTGTACTTTTGGGACTAGGAGCTGTTGGTGCATCCACAGGCATTGCATCCTTGGTGCATGGAGCTCAACAAATTACTAAACTTAGTGCTGAGATAGATGCAGATCTTCAACGTATTGAAATCTCCATCTCAGCCTTACAAACATCCTTGACTTCCTTGGCTGAAGTGGCGCTGCAAAATCGACGAGGTCTTGATCTTCTTCTTTTAAAGCAAGGAGGATTGTGTGCTGCACTAAAAGAAGAATGTTGTTTTTATGCAGATAATTCTGGCATTGTTATAGATTCTATGTCTCAATTAAGGGATCGTTTAAAAAATAGAGAAAAAGAAAGGCAGAATCAAATGTCCTGGTTTCAGGCTATGTTTAACTGGTCCCCTTGGCTAACTACCTTAATATCAGCTATCATAGGTCCACTCATTCTCTTACTGCTTGCTTGTATGATAGGGCCTTATATAACAAGGAAACTCATACAATTCCTCAGACAACGCTTAAATGACATAGGAGAAGAAGTAAATCATACAAAAATTACTGTAAACACTCTGTTTCAAAAACATGCATACCATTTGCTCACCATAGAAGGTGACAATGATTGGAAACCTCCATTTTCCTTATCCAATGACTCAGATGCCGAGGATGAGGTCTTTGAGAGAACAGCTCCACGAGAGATGCCGGAGGGCATATCTCTTGGGCAAAAATCTCTTGATGATCTCTCGGACGGCATCGAAAGTCAACATTAAAAAACAAAAAAAGGTGACATATGGCTCCTTGAGCCATACCTATTTCATTATGTTTCACTTATGAAAGATCACACCAAGCACATTAGTAAAACATGCGTTTAATAACTCCTAAAATTGCTCAATAGAACTGTCCACGAGCCGATCATGCTGTATGACAAAATAGGCTTGGAAAGTCCCTGACGCTTGCGCAGAACAAAAGACACGTCCACACATAACACAAAAAACAATTATATATCACCTTATAAGGTATAATGCTTGCATTTCCTTATTTCTGCTTTTTGCTCAATAAAAGGCGTCGCTGCATAGCTGACGGGGTCGGAGTCAGAGAGATCACCTCCACCCATGCAGCGTGTGCTTCGCCACCTTGCATTCACTCTGCATGTGACGTGTCATGTTTTGCCTCTTCACCCTTGTGAGGGTCCCTCTGAAGACAACCCCTAGGCGACTACTCCCGGGCAGCGCACTCCGGACCCAACTCGAGAGTCCTCCAACCGGAGCGCGACAATAAGGCAATAAAGGCAATCCTCCATTTATGACCACAACTTTTGTTGCTAAGTAAGTTCTGTCTCATTTTACCAACTTTTTTACCTCGGTTGTGAAGCAAATGAGTGCGGTGTTTAGTTAAATCATGCGGTCATCAATCAAGTCTTCCAGTGACCCCAGTGACCCCAATGACCCCAAGGTACCGCAAGTATCATAAATCCCCGCCTGAGTTTTTGTCACGTGACCATCGGGTGCTGGAATGGTGGTTAGTGTGAAGACTGGTCATAAGTCACTTTCCTCAGTGCTGTTGTAACTTCAGTCACCAAACAGATGTTTGTAAGTGGAGGATTCCATGTTGTCCTCAGAGCCATTTTTGACAAAGAGGCTCCTGCCCTTAAAATCCCATCAAAATGGGGCCAGAAGGGACCTTGGGGGTCATCTAGTTCAACCCCCTGCCCAAGCAGGAGACCCCAGACCATTTCATGCAAAGGAGTGGAAAAGACCTCCAGGGACAGAGCTCCCCCCACTTCTGAAGGCAGCCTCTTCCCCTGGTCCATGGGGGATCAAGGGCTTCTGCCCTTCTCCTCAGGGGGTGGCTGGAGGGACAGGAGAGGCCTCGACTTCATCCTTGAATCCCCCCCATAAAAACACGGAGAAAAGGCTGACATTCTTGGTCCTCCTCCTCTGGGGAGAGAGCCTTGCCAGGACCCCTGGCCTCTCTCACAGCCCCAAGGAGGAAAGGCTGCCCCTCCCCAGCCTTTCCCCGTTCCCCCTGGCTTCCTTCCAAAGGGACCCCCAGGATCTCCTCCCAAGGCCCCCAGGACCACCGGGAATTGGATTGGAGGGGGCAAAGCCAGCCACCTTCCTGGCAACCGGCTGCCTCTCCTGGGTTGCTGCTTCCAGGGAGCCTCACTCTGTTGCCTGAGGCCCCTGGGGTTTTTTGCCAGACCGAGGGGACCCTCCAGCCCCCAGCCAGGAAAGCAGCGGAATGGAATGGGGTGAGGAGGAGAAGAGACCCCCCCAGCCTCACACAGGTGCAGGGTTGGAGGTATTAACCTCCTTGAAGATGGGCAAAAAGAAAGGCCACCCATTGAGTCATTGCACCCTCTGTGTCCTGGCCAAGCAGGAGATCCCACATGGCTCCAGTTGCAACCAGGGTCTTTTTATCCAGGGGGATTTGGATGGGGACCCTGGGTGGATAAGGGGAAGGTCCAGGGAGGAAGGAAGGTTGTCTCCCATATTCACTGCAGGACCTTCATGGACAGACAGGTTTCTATCAGGTTGGTTTTCATTCACCTGCTGCAACTTCCAATTTTGGGGATTGTTTCGGTCTGATGCAACTGCTGCCTTGGGACCACCACCCCTTGCCTCTCCCATTTTGGGGGTTGGGTGGGCACTTGACTCCCCCCCCCCAAATGGCCCAGTGTGCCCCAGAAAAGTGTAGAGGAGACCCAGCCTGAGACCTGGGGGAGGGTTGGCTCTCTGGGAAGGGACTCTGAGCCCACTGAGGGTCTCCATCCTGTAGGGAGCCCTTTCAGGAGGGCAGGAAACCTGGGCATGATTAATAGGCCAGGATTAACTAGCCAGGATTGCTCCTTCTTTCATCGCCACATCTCAGCCTTGTTTCCTTTCAGCAAGAAAAGCATATTTGCTTCCCACAGATGAATTTCCAAATCTGGAGCTCTGAAACTTGGAGCCGAGTCCTTCTTCACAGGCTCATTCCCAGCCCTGCAGAGGAGCCTCTTCCCCTTTATGATGAAGTGAAAGGCTGGGGATTTATATCTTCCTCCCTCTTGGCTCCCCAGGGAGTTTTCCAGCCGCCATCTTGGAAACCAGTCCAGTGAATGGAAAAATACAAGGAATAATGCAGAATTATGTTCTGTCCTGAACCAGGAAGCCCTGAATGTGGAGAATTCTTGGCTTGGTCCAAGATTTAGACCTTGATTGTCCCTGCATAATTTCAGGTTCTGGCCCTCCTGCTCTCATGGCCGCTTTCCCCCCTGAGAGGTTTTTCTCAAAAGGGGACACATCACTCCTGCAAGACTCATTTCAGTCCATTTCCAGGTGGACAGT
>JAUCBL010001208.1:0-20057 GCA_033807585.1 Hydrophis major | reverse complement strand
AATGTTTCCTCTTGTCTATTTCTTCCTCTCTGAAGAACTCTTATCTGATATTCCTTCATTCCTTAGCATGGATTTAGTATTTATTAAGTCTTTTGAAGTCTTACAATTCAATCCTCTTCAGTTCTTCCGAGCCTCTAGCCTCTCTCTGACTGCTAAGATATTTGCTTTCTGTCAATCTACACTCTGCTCCGTTCTCACCAGCAGTTCGCCGCCACCACAGTCTATTCTCCCTGGAGGCTTCCTCTGCTAAGCACGTTTCTCAGGGTTCTCTTCTCTCACCTCGCCAATCTGTCAAAGTCCGCCATTTCTCCTTCGATTTCTTCCCATTGATCTCCACTCTCCTGCTTCCCGATCACAGTTGGCTGTCACAGCTTCAGACCCGCCATAGTTGCCAGGTTTCTTGCGCACCGGTTTCAAGGGGTTTCCTTTCACTGTAGTGGGAAGTTGCCTCTCTCCTCGCTACCTCCAAGGCTTCCCATTTTAGTTTGTTTCTCTCCAGGATCCCATGATGCCCTAATGGGCTCCCAGGCATGAAAAATCGGACACAAACGAGCGGAGACCACTCTCCTTGCTCCACATCATCGAGACGTCACCACCGGAAGTCCAACGGGTCTAAGTCTTAATGGGTCTAAGTCTAAACCTAAGCAATGGAGTGCCACAAGGTTCTGTATTAGGCCCACTCTTCAATATCTTCATTAACGACATAGATGAGGGAATAGAAGAGGAACTTACCAAATTTGCAGATGATACTAAGCTGGCAGGAATAGCTAACACCCAAGAAGATAGGCTCAAGATCCAGGTGGAGCTTGACAGATTAAAACACTGGGCCATATTTAACAAAGTGAAATTCAGTGTAGAAAACAGTAAAGTCCTACACTTAGACAAGAAAAACCAAAAGTACACATATAGATTGGGTGAAACCAGACTTAACAGCAGTAACTGTGAGAGGGATCTTGGAGTCTCAGTCTTAGTCTTGACAACCAGCTAAATAGGAGCCAGCCGTGTGCAGCAGCAGCCAAAAAAGCCAATGCAATCCTAGGTTGCATTAACAGAGGGATACAATCGAGATCAAGGGAGGTACTAATACCACCCTATAAAGCCTTAGTAAAACCATACCTAGAGTACTGCATCCAGTTTTGGTCACCACACTATAAAAAAGATGTTGAGGCTCTAGAAAAAGTGCAGAGAAGAGCAACCAGGATGATTTGGGGACTGGAGACTAAAACATATGTAGAATA
Source organism: Hydrophis major (assembly GCA_033807585.1). Taxonomy (NCBI): domain Eukaryota; kingdom Metazoa; phylum Chordata; class Lepidosauria; order Squamata; family Elapidae; genus Hydrophis; species Hydrophis major. The sequence continues at coordinate 18,819 of JAUCBL010001208.1, read as the reverse complement.
ATTACAGGAACTGGACCTGGCTAGTGAAGAGAAGGACCAGGGGAGACATGATAGCAGTCTTCCAATATTTGAAGTGCTGCCACAGGGAGGAAGGGGACAGATCAAAAGCCGAAGGATACAACAACCAAATTCAGTCAATGACAAAGTCAGTGCATCAGAAGAAAGAGAAGGGAGGGCGCTTACCTCCTCATGTTCCTCTAGAATATCAGTTAGGTAACTTTTATATTTCCTGCACATTTCTATTGTGCCGTAAAAATTATGTAATTCATTACTAAGTAAATAAAGGAAGCCCTTATAGGCGGTCCAGTCGTGATTCAGTTTGTAATGAAGCTCAGCTTGGAGACGTGAAAAAGGAAAGAAGAAAGAAAAATTAGAAGGAGCACAGTGAGGCAAATACTTTCATCCATTAAAAAAAAAACATCCATTTTAAGAAAAAAAGCATATAGGACAATAGTCATGTTTTCAAAGTGGGGGAGATAGGCATGGGGCAGAGGTGGAAAAAATAAAGTAAAACAAAAGGGAAACACTTTTCTGGAAGGAAAATTACAAGACCTGTAAATCGAATATCATTCTATACCTTAATTAAGACTGAGCATTGGTGCTCTCTGAGTTTTTTATTACCCAACTAGGTCACACAAAAGAATGCAAAACCACTGCAAAAACAGGGACTTTTACCGAAAATTTTTTAATTGGATACTTGTTGATATCCGGGATGTATGGGGTGTGGATGGGAACAAGGGAACTAAATGCCTTAGGCCTGAAAACCCCGAGTCCAGCTTTGCTTCTGCTGTAACCATTTGGCTTTAATAAAGTGAACTTCTGGCTAAGCATGAGCCTGAGAGTCTTTCTTTTCCAACTGACCAAGTTGGGATAGCTGACAATCTGCTCAAGACAATACTTAAAAAACAGCAGGGTGCAATGCCCTAATCTGCCCCTCCTCGGAGAAAGCTATCCCCCTATCTGGATTCTTATTCATCTCAATCTGTGAGAAATTTACCAATCTCTGCTTGAAGTTCTTTGATCTTTTCAGCCCATGGAAGCAACTCTCTTGACGCATTCTCAGCTGCCAGGATAATTTCAGTATCTGAAACACATGTAGCAAGAGCACCTCTTCAGATCTGAAGCTGCCTCCTGGTCTATTGAGAGCCCGCTTCCTTCCATGCACGAAACCATCCTATGAAGGTGTCTGTCGGTCTCTGCAACTCGGAAGTGTTTTTCTTCCTGGAAAGGACCCCATTATGAAGTCCCTGGAGGCAAATCTCACCAAACCCTAGAGCAGTGGTAGCTAACCTTTTTGGGCTCCTGTGCCAAAAATTGCATGCATGCTTCCGTGCCAGCACCCAGAAGGCAATGTGCACACCCTCCCCCACCCCCTGCACATGTGCGCTCAATCACCCACCCTCTTACCTACACTGTGCCTCCCAGCTAAATTTTGGGCCATTTGAGGCCTTTTTCATCCTTGCAGAGACTTGCTGAAAAATGGGCCCATTTCATCACTTCCGGTATTTCAAAAAATATAGGAAGTGACAAAACAGGCCTATTTTTTGGCCTGCAAAGGCTGCAGAGGCTTCCCTCAAGCCTCTGCAAAGCCAAAAAAGGCCCAAATATCAGCTGGGAGGTGTGCGCATGTGCAGTGTGGTAAGTTTGCCTGGGGCACATGTGCCTGTACAAATGGCTCTGCGTGCTACCTGTGGCACATGTGCCATAGGTTTGCTATCACGGCCCTAGAGAATCATGGCAAGACTGGCCTTTCAGAACCCTGACCTAAATCTTGTGCCTTGCAGACTGCCATCGGGTTGGTGGAGAGGCTGGAGGTTAGCAATGAATGAATGGATCTCCTCCCTTGATCACCCTTGGCTTGGGCTTCATCCTGTTGGCTCCCTCATGCTTTGATTAGATTTAACAATCAATTTATTTACTGTCTGGAAAGAGCTGGACTTTTTAATAGCTCCCGATTCTTCTGCAGAACCAGTTTGGAGGTGACCTAGAGAAGAATTCAAGGCCAGCAGCAGATGGATGTGAATGCTCCTTCCATTCCAATGTAACCCAACAATCTAGCTAGAGGAAGGAAAATTGGTTCAGAGTGAAACTCTTTACTTACCATTAAGGTAATAAAAATCAGGATTCCGTGAAATCATATAGCGCCTTATTTGTGCGACTGCATACCGAAGTGGATCCCGTTTTGCCTTTTCAACAGCACCTGAAGGGGAGGTTTAATTACCATATAATAATAAGTTGGACTGAGAGCCATTTGGTGTTGTGGTCAAGACACAGAGAGACTATGAAATCTTTTCCCACCTTGGTCACAAAACCATCTGGGTGACCTTGGGCCAGTCACTTTGACTCAGCCCTAGGTAGGAGGCAATGGCAAAGCCCTTCTATAAACCTTGCCTCTGAAGGTCAAGTCTGTATTCTTTTACAGTACTAGAAGCCTGACAGAATGGAGAAGTGACCAATTGTTTTTTCCTAGAAGGGCCGAGGAAGATTGGGGAATGGGTTTATTAATTAGAAACCACTTCCATTTGGACTTTGTTGGGAAGGTAGACCACTGTAGAGATTGAACTTATTATATTTAATTAGACAACAATTGATAAGAGATGGCATTAAGAAACAAACATGGATATTTGATCCAGGAAAAATTACTCTTAACTTTGGGGATGAGGCCGTGGCAAATTTTCCACAAGTTGATTAAAATAATAGTTAACACGGTGTTGTGAAACTTTAACTTTATATTATCATGATGCTTAATCTTCAATTCAATTCACAGTCTGGGAGTGGTGAAAAAGTTAACAGTTGAAGTCCTAACCATGGACTAAAGAGCTGTTAATGTAATGTCTGAGTATATAGGCAGTTCCAAGTAATTGGTTTTTTGCAAAGTTAGGATATTCAGGTCTAATAATTTCAAAATTTCCATGTATCAAGACAGCCCTGTGGGTATTGCTCTGAGGGCTCCTATTACTATTGGTACGACCATTGATTTCTTCCTCTGCTGACCTTCAATTTGCAAATCACAACATTTTGTTAGTTTTTCTAGCTCTTTCTCTTCATTTGTGCATCATCTGGTGTTGCAATATCAATGAACCAGACTTTTTTCTTTTTCATAATAATGATGTCAGGCGTGTTGTGAGTCAGATGTCTGTCCAGTTGTGTATTAACCATTAAGCAGACTAAGCACGTGCTTAGGGCACCAGGCCCAAAGAGGGCACCACAAAGTTGAAAAAAAACCCAATGAAGATTTGTAAAAAATATTGTACGTACAAAGGGGGGGGGCACCAAGATTTGTCAGTGTTGAGGGCACCAGTGAGCCTTTATCCGCCACTGTGTCTGTCTGTTTGGATCCAAAAGTCCCACAGGATTGTGACCTGTTCATTTTTAAGAATTTTGTCAGCTTGGTCTTGTACCTTTTCTTATATTAATAAAATTTGTGAATTCTCCCTCTATCATTACCTTTGCCGTTTGCTTATGGTATATGGCTTCTATTGCTTGGATAAATTTTCTGGCAAAACCCATCTGTTCCAATAATAGTTACATAAATCTCCAATTCACATTATCAAATGCCTTTTGGGCATCTAAGAATATCAAAACCATTTGCTTTTCGGGATGTGCCTCATAGTATTCCAAAGTGTCCAGGATTACTCTCATATTGACACTTTGGAATATTATGAGGCATCCCAAAAAGCAAATAGCTTTGATATTCTTAGATGCCCAAAAGGCATTTGATAACGTGAATTGGAGATTTATATTATTATTATTGGAACAGATGGGCTTTGCCAGAAAATTTATCCAAGCAATAGAAGCCGTATACCATAAGCAAACGGCAAAGGTAATGATAGAGGGAGAATTGACAGATCCCATCAATATAAGAAAAGGTACAAGACAAGGATGCCCTTTGCTATTTGTATTGACTTTGGAAGTGTTGAATAGAAATATTAGAGATGATAAAAGTATAAAAGGAATGAAAATTAAAAAGGAAGAATTTAAATTGCAAGCCTTTGTGGATGATCTGGCCTTTATTTTGGAAGACCCCTTAGAAACAGCTCCAAAATTATTGGAAAAGATAGAGACATATGGTGAGGTGGCAGATTTGAAAATAAATAAAGATAAAACAAAGATTTTGACAAAGAATATGTTATTAAGACAAAGAGAAGAACTGGCAGACCTATTGAAAATTCAAGTTACGAATAAGGTCAAGTATTTGGGGATATATTTGACACCAAGATGTAGTACATTAAAAGAAAACAATTATATTAAACTTAAACAACAGATAGCGTTAGATTTGATGAAATGGGAAAACTTACAATTGTCATTAATGGGGAGAATTTCAACAATCAAGATGAATATCCTTCCCAGAATCTTATACTTGTTTCAAACAATACCAATTAGGCTTGGAAAAGACTATTTTGAAGATTTAAATAAAATTGTGTTGAAGTATATATGGCAAGGAAGGAAAGCGAGAATAAAGTTAAAACTTTTACAAGATGCCAGAATTAGAGGAGGTTTTGGTTTGCCTAATTGGGAGTTGTACTATCAAGCTGCAAATTTGATATGGGCTAAGGAGTGGATAACACTAAGAAAGATAAGATTGTTTACACTAGAAGGACATGATTTGTTGTTGGGCTGGCATGCTTTTCGATGGTATAAGGGAACTAAAACACAGGGCTATTTTAGAAGACATCATATACGGGAGTCTTTGTGGTTAAATTGGGAGAAGATGAAAAGACAATGTTACTTGAAAATTTCAGTTTGGTTATCGACCATTGAAGCATTTTCCTATCCTATAATTTATAAGAAGGAACAGTTAGATATGGGGAAATACTGGATGAAAGGGGTGAACTTAAATCGATGCAAAGCCAAGAGGAACAAGGTATAAAGATGAATTGTTTTTCATATGTGCAAATACATTCAAAGTATGATGAAGATTTTAAAACAGAGGGATTTTATGATAAATTGACTGATTTAGATAAGATCATGACAGGTACTGATGAAAAAGTGATTAAAAAATTAAACGGTTATTTACTGGAAATTAAACTAGAGGAAGAACAAGTCAAAGAAACCATGATTGCTTGGGGCAAGAATTTTGGATATGGGATTGATTTAGAGAAATGGCAAAAATTGTGGTCTCAAAATTATAAAATGATTATGTCAACAGCTTATAAATAAAATTTGTACAAGATGTTTCACGGGTGGCACCTTCCCCCGACAAAAATAGCAAGAATGTTCAAGAATAAATCTGAAAAGTGCTGGAAATGTCATCAGATACCTGGCTCATATTATCATATGTGGTGGACGTGTGAGAACGCTAGAAAATATTGGACTAAAATTCGCATGTGGTTGGAAAAAATGACAAAGAAACACATAGATTTGAAACCAGAGATCTTTTTATTGGGAATCTTACCTGATACATATAGTAAAGATTTGAAATATCTGATTGTAAATGTATTAACAGCAGCTAGGATTGTATTTGCTAAAAACTGGAAAAATGAGAAAATACCATTGCAAGAAGAAATTATTTAGAAAATATTGGAATGTGCTGAAATGAATAGATTGACATTTGAAATTAGAGAACAAGAGGATAAAAATTCTATAAAATTTGGGACCTTTTCTATCAATGGTTGGATGATAAAACACAATAATAGAATATTTAGAATTTTAGATAATAATGAATATATAAAGTGATATTTCTTTTTTTTTTTAAATTGATATTATATTTATAGAATGTTTTTAGGATAGATTTGGTACGATTATATGATTTGTTATAAGATAAATCAAGTAAATTATAGTTATCTCGCAAAGTATGAATGAATAAAATTATTGTCGATTGTTTGACAGTGATACTAGGGTATATAATTTTTGATTGATAATATGAGTTATTATATTATGTAACTGTAATTGAGACTATGAAATTGATGCACAAAAAAAATTGGTAAACCAACCGACACACTGTTTGTATATTTATGAAAGAAAGCTGGATGTTTTTATGTTTTGTTTCTTTTGTTTTTAAAAAAACTAATAAAATTGTTGTTGTTTTTTTTAAAAAAGAAGAACTTTATCAACTTGGTGTTCCCAGTGATTTTTGCTTCTTTCGAACCTAAACTTATGGCAAAGCTTCCAATATTTGATGTAATAAAGGAGAATATTTGTAGCTCAGGGTTGACATGACGTGTCTTTGGTACTCCTGTTTTCTTGCAGATATTTCATTATCCAAACTAGGTAACGTCATCAGTGTTAACAGCAGCATACAGGGTTAGTCAGGGTTCCAGAAAAACCCAACTCCAATTAAAAACTCTGAGACAGGCATTTTCTCAAAGTTTCCTTTTATTAGAGTAGTTATACTGGCACATCTGGGAAAACCTGAATCTGAGAGTTCCGGGTTTTCCCTTAGTAATTCAAAAGACAAAACCCAACCCCTGCACCCATCAGTCCATCACATGGTCCAATCACCAACTGTCCCAACTGGAGACATCCCTTCAACCACTCCTCCTCCAGGTGCAGCAATAACATGATCTTGACTGAAAAGAAGAATGCTATTATGCCTAACTACTAACATTCTAAAATCCCCCTCCTCCTACTTTCCCAAGCACAGGAATGTGGCAGCGTGGAAGCTTCTGGTACTAATATGGTTTCCAAAGCTGACAGTTTCAGTAAATTGCACCCCTTACCAGCACTGATGATGTTGTTCTGACCCAGGCTGAACAGAATCATGAAACAGACTCCTTGTCCAAAAAACCCCCCCTTTTTATTTGGTTAATGTGAATTCCTGGCATTTACAGCAATAATCCTTCCCAGGTTTAAGTATAAGAACAGACCTTATCAATCCTTGGATGGTTGCCAAGCCAAGAGCTTCGAGTCTCAATGCTGTAAAAGGAAATACTTGGCAAAGAGTCTCTGTGAGGCATGAACTCAGATAAGAAAATCTTCACAATAATAAGCGAACTAATTGTCTCCTGCAAAAGCCCTTCCCCTTTTGCTCCTATTTATTCCCTATGGGAGGGACCGTTCAGCGTCCACTTGTGCCTTTTTTTCTGAGTCAACCCCTGTTCCTTAGTGGTTCCCTTCTCCTGACAGCTCTGCGCATATGCACAATTGGAACAGGCTCCAGCTGTTCTTCTTCCCCTTTTATCTCCAATTCCAAAGGCATCTGATAAATGTTGAACAGCCCTGGCCCCATCTCTGCCTCCAACACAGAGCACCCATCAGAGCCTTCCCCAGACTCCAGGACTGGCCCAAGTTCCCCCCCAACCTCCTCACTGTCCGAGTCTGCCATCAGCTCTGCTGGCAGCTGGCAGGCTACAACAGATGTTACCTAGTTTGGGTAATGAAATGCCTGCAAGAAAACAAGCAAGCTCAGAGAGCACCAATGTATGATTTTTGGCAATTCAATCATGAAGTGAGATTTTGCTATAGCCACTGATAAAGCGATCCACTATTTCATCTTTCTTGTTGCATAAGTGACATTTGCTCTTGTTACTGACATGTTGAATGTTGGCTTTCATGAAATTGGTCTGCAAGGCTTGTTCTTGGGCAGCCAAAATGAAGCCTGCAGTTTCTTTCTTCAGCACCCCTGATCTCAGTCAGCTCCATGTGAGCTTTGTATCTTCCTTTCCTTGAATGTTCTTCAGATATTGGCTGGGCGTAGGATTCTTTTCCAGTTAGAAACTCAAGGCTCAATTGTTTCCTTTCCATGTTTACTAGTTTAAAATTTGGGTGGGGTGGGGTGTCAGAGTATATTCATGAACTGGAATAGAGCTTAGTAACAAGTTCAGCTAATGAGAGCTGAACTGAGGGCTGAAACTTAAAGAGAGAATCTGGATGTGGTTTATCTCTGTTCTGTGCTCAGCTCTAAAGTGAAAGACAAGCGAAGTTGCTTGCTGGCTGAAAACTAGAGTTCTGCTCTGAACCTGTAACACGTCTGCTTCTGTTTGAGTTTGCTCCATGTTGGAGAAATCTACAACTGGTATTCTAAAATTTACTTTATACAGAAGTTTATACAGAAGTTCAATGAAGCCTCAGCCATCTGTGTTTACTTTTCTGGTGCTGAATTTACGCTGCAATATGCTGAACAGGGGGGCCTGTTTTGCAAGGGGTGGGAACCAATATTGTAGTGCTGTATTAATCAGATTCAGTTAGGGGGATAAAATATGTATGTGTGCTAGTTTATTTTTTTCTTTTGAATACAACTTTTTAATGTGTTGTGTATTTTTTGTGTTCTTTTTGGGAGGGTGGAGTTTTGCATTTTAACTTTCTTTAGAATAAAATAAAAAATAGGAAAAAAAATCCTTGCCAAGAATACTGCAGGGACTAATCCAGGCAATCTCCAAAAGTCAGTCACCATTGAATGGAAGGGGAAATAAACCTTGAATTCCCACATCACAAATTGGATTTGATTATGACAGCACGTTGCAAAATACACACACACACACCCAAGAAAAATATGCTTTGGCCCAACTTCTTGAAAGGTTTCTTCTGCTTGAACCAGAGCCACAGAAACATTGACTTCTAACACTATCGAAACTGAGCATCTCCTTATGAAGATCTAACCAAGGATGTCCTTGTGAAGACACAGCAGATGAGCTACCAAGAAGTCACAGAAATAGCTTGGGGAATTCTGGTTTCCTGGACTCAACTGTACAATCTGCCCTCTTTGTATGCACCTTCCTCTTCTTTCTTGAAAGATGTAAGGATGCCTGTATATTGGAGAGCGATTGGCCAAGACAGGGGAAGGAGTCAAGTGGGCAATTAATCTGGACTCTCTACATGAGCACAAAAGGATGAAGTCTGATCCTCTTTGAATGCCGTTGAACCTTATCCAGTCTGGCTCAGGTGCAAACCGCCAGTCTGTGGAGATTCCTGCACTTGAGCAATAAAATATCTAGTTGAACTCTTCACATGTGGATTTCACTGTCCACGGCTGACTCTGTATGTGTGATTCTCCCACTTTTTGACACAGAAGTTGAGCTGAGTGTGCTCAGGAAAACAGACAAGGATACTGAATGCAGTGGGAACTTAGGAAGTATATGGTAAAAGGAGAGAAGGAAACATGAATGAATGTGGACTGAATACAAAAATGTGGAATATGGAATTAGTCAGAGGAGATCTGGTCACATGAAGGGGACAAATGAGGATAAGGTGGCCAAACTAATCGAGGAAGGAAGAAGAAATGAAATGAGAGGAAGAAAAGAGATGAGAAATTTAGTGTTGTGCCATTGTGACACGGACCCCTGAGCATTTTACAGATAGTCCTCAACTTATAACAGTTGTGACCGAGGCGGTACTTACTTTTTAAAATGCTGTTGTGACATGACCCCAGGATGCTGCCACTGTCATAATACATGCTGATTGCCAAGTGCCCAAATTTTGATCATGAACATTTGTAAGCTGAGGACTCCCCGTGTTACCTTTTTTCCTGTTTAACAATTTAGGGTAGTGTGTCTCTCAACCTTAGCCATTTTAAGATGGGCGTACTTCAACTTCAACAAAAGCCAGCATGCGGAAGTTTTAGGGAGTATTTCACCTGCAAACTGGTTCCTCAGTATATATCCGTTCTTCGCAAACACCTATCACCCTGATCTGCTTACCATAACCAGAATCATTCAGGAGAACTTTGGCTCTGCCACCCAAAGGCTGGACTCAGGGCTTCCCTCCCACTTTGCTCTGTTTCTCTGTTAATCTTACTTCGACTGTCACGCCAGCATGGGTTAGCTCCTCCACACAGGATGCTAATAGTTGGAAAAGTGCACTTTGGTGGGAGAGATTTGGTGGCGGGAAGATGACCCATCATTATCTGACCCTGTAAAAATGATTGACATTTCTTGGCCTGTGAAGGGGAGGGGAGAGAAATGCCCCTTCAGACTTGCAAGACTGAGGTCAGTCTTGCATGATAGATTTACAACAGTTCATTTAGTGACCTTTCCAAGTTACAACGGCACGGAAAAAAGAGATCTAGGACCATTTTTCAGATTTATGGCCATGCAGTATCCCCATGATCGTTGGATAAAATTACTTACATAAGCTGATATACCAAAGGGTATACAAAACTAGACAGAACAACATGAGAATGCCAAAGGTTGCCAAATTGTAGCTTTGGAGACATTGTTGTAGTTTGTTTGGAGGGCCTGTGTTTTGGAAAGGAAGCCTTGATTAGAAATGAACTTCAGAGGTAACAATAAGAATCACACAATCGTTATGATGCATTTTCATATGCTGTGGGACCCTAATCTGCAACTGCTCCAGAGCTGGGCCCTCAACAAGCAAACCTGTTCATTAAGAAGCCTTCATGAAATGCTCACCTTTGGAGAGATATTCAACCTGCCTTTCACTCTATGGTGGCCTTAGATTATAGACACAACATCCATGCCAGGCTTCACTGAGTAAGCAGGGAGCAGAGTTTGGACACACCACTGAGGGGTCAAGGCATCCAGCCCAAGAAGGAACTGATAGGTTTGGGCTTTGGACCCAAATGCTCCTTGACTCTCTTGGGATGAAACAACCTAACATGCCCTTCCCTTCTCTTCCCTTCACTTCTCCCAGGAAGTTTCTATGGCCAAGGATGGGCTTCAATCTGAATGTCTCTAATACTAACCCACCCCTTCACCACTCACCCACACTCTGTGCTGTCACTGTGCCCAGCAGCCCAAAGCAGGCAACTTAACACAGCATCACAACTGGGACCAACTTTCAGAAAATTTTTTTCCTACAATCTACAACTCTTACACTGTAAAAACATATGGACTACACAACTCAATCAGGGCAAAGCAATAGACGCAATCTACCTAGACTTCTATTAAGCCTTTGATTCAGTGGTACATGACAAACTACTACTAAAAATAAATTTTACAGTATCTCTGGACACCTGCATAACTGGATAGAAGCATTCCTGTCAAACAGACAACAGATGGTCAAAATTGGGAGCGTCCTATCAAACTCTGTACCTGTCAACAGTGGTGTCCCCCAAGGCAGTGTTTTAGGACCAACTCTCTTCATACTACATAAATGGCCTCTGTGATCATATTAAGAGCAACTGCATTCTCTTCGCTGATAATGTAAAGCTATTCAATACTACAGAAAATACTACCACCCTTCAAAAAGACGTCAATGATGTATCAGAATGGTCAAATAAATGGCAACTTCAAATCTCAACAAATAAATGCTCTGTCTTACATATTGGCAAAAGAAATCAGAAAATAAATTATAAGCTGAATAGTCAAGACCTTGTTGATGATCCAAACTCTGTCAAGGATCTTGGAGTACTCATCTCTAATGATCCAAGTGCTAGAGTCCACTGTAACTACATAGCCAAAAAGGCATAAAGAGTTGTTAACCTAATCCTATGTAGCTTTTTCTCTGGTAATATCACACTACTAATTGGAGCATACAAAACATTTGCTAGACCAATACTCAAATATAGCTCATCAGTCTGGAACCCACATTACATATCTGATATTAAAACAATTGAGAAAGTCCAAAAATATTTCACAAGAAGAGTTCTCCACTCCTCTACTCATTGCAGAATACCTTATGCCTTCAGAAATTCTAGACCTAGAAAACCTAAAACTACGCCACCTTCAATCCGATCTAAGTATAGTATATAAAATCATACATTGCAATGTCATATCTGTCAATGAATACTTCAGCTTCAACCATAACAATACAAGAGCAATAGATACAAACTCAAGGTTAACCGCACCAAACTTGGTTGCAGGAAATACGACTTCAGCCACAGAGTGGTCAATGTCTGGAATCCTCTACCTGACTCTGTGGTTTCTTCCCCAAACCCCAAAAACTTTAACCTTAGACTGTCTACTATTGACCTCCCCCCTTTCCTGAGAGGCCTGTAGGGGGCGTGCATAAGCGCACCAATGTGCCTAAAGTCCCTGTCCTATTGTTTCTTTTGATTTTTCTTATATGTATCCTTTTCATGTATTCATAACTATGTTTATACTTATACCTATTATCTTGTAAGTGATTGACAAATCACATAAATAATAAATAATAGAAAAATAATAAATAATAAATAATAACTTTGCATATCCTCAGCAGACCAATGACTGGCCTGGTTCTTGGGCATTCCTGAAGCCCACTGTAGAAAGACAGTTAAGCATAGCCAAATAGGCAAGAGGGCTTCTTCCCTTATGAGATAGTCCTTCTCTGTCTCTCCCTGTGATGGAACATCCTCTGCATTTCCTCCTTCCTCCTGAAATGGCTTCTCTCAGCCCCATCCCTGGCTACTGGGGTCCTCAAAGGTTTTGGTGGGCCATGCTGTGTCCCCTCCTCTGAGCAGACCCTCCACCCCTGTGCTTCCTGTGACAGCACTCCAGGCTTAACAGGGTGGTCTCCCTTCCTACTCTGTCTGGAAAGGGTCTGGATCTTCCCTTCCCTTGGACCTCTCCTCTCTCAGAGGGGCCTCCCTCCCACTGCTCGGCACCATCCCCACAACCATCCCGGTGATAGAAGGCTGTGGGGAGAGCAAAGCAGCAGCAGACCTACAAACAAGCCCAAACTGCCAATGTGGCTAATTCTAATTTGCTTGGCAGCTTAAGCACTATGTGTAGCCTTCTGCAGATATTTTAAAGGTGCTTGAGATAAATACACATCCACCATCTGTCAAACACGAAAAATAACTACAAAATAATAAATTAATTTTTAAAAACACAAAAAACAAGCAAATTCAAGGGCCAGATCTGATAGATTACCAGGTCTTCTTCTGATGTCACTTTTCTATATTTCCTTAAAAACAGGTTGGGTCCCCAAACCTGACTTACTACACGGATTTTCTGATGCATACTTACGTGGTGGACTTTTCTTTGGAGCCGGACCTAAAAGAAAGACAGAAAACCAATTGACCTCCAATATGTCAAATGGGATCGTCCCCATCCTAATGTATCACCCAAGAATCCTATCCCAAAAAAGCACAATGTCTGCCTAAAGGTTCTTCCAGCAGACAGCCTTAATGAGGAAGCTTTGTTTTACAAGGGTGAGAAAGTGCAGGAATTGCATTCCAGTTGGGGGGGTGAGGAGGAGGAGGAGGAGGAGGGTGAAGAAGAGGAAAAAGAGTGGGGAGGATGGGATCCTTGAAGTTCTCTGAGCTTGGTTGTGTTCTTGCAGACATTTCATTACCCTACTAGGTTACAATATCAGTGCACTACGTGGGTAATGAAACATCTGCAAGAAAAACAGCCAAGCTCAGAGAACACCAAGTTCCACAGAGTTTGGGGTGAGATATCATCAACAGGCTGATGGTATCAGTTATTCTTCTGGACCTCAGGAAGATCAAGTGACAATGTCAAAATCCTGATCCAGTATCAGGAAACTGTGTGGGCTTAGATGGGATTTAACATATTCAGGCTTAATCCTGGCCTGATTATGCTTATTTGGACTTATTTGCATGGGAACGTGCCAACTTTGGCCTTAAGATGGCTTGCATCTATTTATTTAATGTATTTATTTAAATGTATATGCCACCCAGCTCGATAGCCAAAGCAACTTGCTATCCATTGTGCACATCTGAGGTTTCTCTTGGAGTCAAACCTCCCGCTTGAAGAGACCTGGAACTCTCTCTGGAAGCAACCTGGCAACCAGCATAGCTTGCAAAATAGGGCCGTTATATGGGCATCCTGAGGCATAGCCATCATTGCCTGTGCTGCTCTCTTCTGGACTAGAGAAAGCTTCGAGACCAGCGCCAAGTAGAGCATCTTGCAGTAGTCCAGCCATGGGTGTCCAGGGAATGGGTAACTTCTGATCAAGGAAAGGCCACAACTGGTGCACCAGATGGAAGTGTGCAAGACTTCCTGGCCGCAGCTATCCCCTGTCCACCAAACAGTAGCTGTGATTCCCGGAAGACCCCCAGACCTTTCATTCACATTTCATGTTCTGGGTTCTTCATTCCCGGTTGCCGCCTCCATTGTCACTACAGAAGGTGGGTCCTTGCAAGTCAGCAAATGGTCTCCAGGATCCTCCCAAGAAGGAAATCTACAGGTAGGGCACTGACATTCTCATACATGGTCTCTTGCTTGAACAGGAAGTTGGATTAGAAGACCTCCAAGGTCCCATCCAATGACGATGATGACATACTTTGAGGGGAAGATGGCAGAAAAGATAGCTTACCTTTTGGTGGTGGTGGTTTGGGAGCCATTTTACCTCATCGGTGCATGTAACGTCTCATCCCAATGTGCACAGCTGGAGAATGGAGCAGATTATGAGAATTAATGTAAGTGGAAATGCAAACATTTTGCTTAAAAAGAGAAAGTGGTCAGCAAAATGGAGAATACCTCCTTTGCTGGATTTTATGTCCTCTTATTGGACAATCATTGAAATATGAGCCAGCAATGTGTGGCACCAGGCAAAAAAGCCAATGCAATCCTACCTTGCCATAACAGAGGGATAGAATCAAGATCACATGCATTGTTAGTACTAGGTTAGAAGGCCTTGGTAAGACCACACTTGGAATATTGTATCCAGTTTTGGTTGCCACAATATAAAAAAGAAGTTCAGACTCTAGAAAGAATGCGGAGAAGAGCAACAAAGATGATTAGGAGACCGGAGGCTAAAACATATGAAGAACAATTGCAGTTCATTCTAGTCTAATGAAAAGAAGAACTAGGAGGCGACACGATAGCAGTCTTCCAATATTTGAGGGGCTGCCACAAAAAAGAGGGGGTCCACCTATTCTCCAAAGCCCCTGAGGGCAGGACAAGAAGCAACCAATGGAAACTAATCGAGGAGAGAGCCAACATAGAACTCAGGAGAAATTTCTTGACAATACATTTAACCAGTGGAATAGCTGGTGTCCAGAAGTTGTGGATGCTCCATCACTGGAGGTTTTTAAGAAGAGATGGAACAACCCTTTGTCTGATATGGTATAGAGGTTCCTGCTTGAACAGGGAGTGGACTAGAAGACTTCCAAGGTCTCATCCAACTCTATTATTCTCTATTCTGTTACATCTTTAGGTGAAAATGTGGAGTAGGGTTTTGGGTCTGAGAAGACTAGACGCTAATCTGGCATCTCATTCCCCATTTCCTTTCTGGCCAAAGTTATCCTCTCAAATGTAATGTGGAAGGACTCTATGTCCTCCCTGGGAATCAGTTTAGGGTGTTTAATATTCATTATAGGATCGCAGATCGCTCAAATGCAGCCCAGAAATAAAAGGTTGGATTGCATTGGTTCTCACAGAAATAATGAACATGGGTCATATATGGAAAAGCAAGGACATCAGCCTGGCAACCAGAGATGATATTCAGCAGGTTCTGACCAGTTCTGGAGAACCAGTAGTGGAAATGTTGAGCAGTTTGGAGAACCGGCAAATGCCACCACCCCCATCTATTCTCTGCCTCCCGAGTCCCAGCTGATCGGCTGGGATCTGCTTTGGTTGCCCTGCACAGGAGAACGGAGCTGGAAAGCAAGTTAGTGGGGTGCGGAAGGAATGGGGATTTTACAGTAACCTTCCCCCAGGAGTGGGGAGGGAATGGGGATTTTACAGTAACCTTCCCCCAGGAGTGGGGAGGGAATGGGGATTTTACAGTAACCTTCCCCCAGGAGTGGGGAGGGAATGAGGATTTTACAGTAACCTTCCCCCAGGAGTGGGGAGGGAATGGGGATTTTACAGTAACCTTCCCCCAGGAGTGGGGAGGGAATGGGGATTTTACAGTAACCTTCCCCCAGGAGTGGGGAGGGAATGGGGATTTTACAGTAACCTTCCCCCAGGAGTGGGGAGGGAATGAGGATTTTACAGTAACCTTCCCCCAGGAGTGGGGAGGGAATGGGGATTTTACAGTAACCTTCCCCTGCCACGCCCACCAAGCCATGCCCACAGAACCGATAGTAAAAAATGTTTTAATCCTACTACTACTGGCAACCAAACATAGATTAGATACCCACGGGTATGAAAACTGGACCTTAAAAATGCAAGACAGGAAGAAAATTGATTTGTCTGAGTTGAGATGCTGGAGAAGGTGCCTGCATATTCCTTGGGAAGCAAATGTGACTAACAAGCAAGCCCTGGAGCGCATAACACCAGGCATGTCACTGGAAGGGAAAATCAAACATTGCCTCTCCCTTACTTTGGCCACGTCATGTGGAGGAATTCACCGGAGAAGGCCATTATCTTTGGAACAGTTAGCAGTATGAAGAAATTAAACTGCCAAAGAACATAGTGGCTGGACACCCTCAAAGATGACCCAGCCAGAACAGAGAATGACTCGAAGAAGCAGCGGAAGATTGGAAGAGGTAGAGACACCACCTGGCCCATAGAATCGCCACGAGTCAGACACGACTGAATGGATAACATCATCCTCAATGTTTATTGGACTTTCCCAGTGATAGGTTGGCAAAGAAGCTCTAATCTCTTGCATTGGACTTGTTACTTGGATGCTTAAGCATGTGTGAATCGTTTCCTTAAACTCTGAGTTTCTCTCTATCTAATCTCTCCCATTGCTGTCTCTGTCTTACCTCTCCAGGTTCTGCCTTCTTTTTGCTGTTACAACCTGCCCTAATTTCCTCCTCAATTCCCTCTCTCTGTTATTAGAGGGTAATAGGCATAAGAATGGGATACCTACCCAAACTCTGGACTCTCAGTCTACTACCAGGATTGAATGTGAGTAGGAGCTCCACTGTACTTACTCTTTGTGTCTTCAGCTGGATCATCCTTCTTACACTTTTTGACAGTTTGTTCCCTTATGATGTAGAATATTCAATTTCTGCCTCTCTCCCATTGGCTGGCTGATAAGGCCCAATCAGCATTCAGCACTTCGGTTTCCTTCTTTGATCCCCAGAAACCTGCCTATTAATTGGTGAATTTCAGATAGAATCTGTTAGGGATAACATTGTTTTACCCTAACTGGTTTAGGTAAATAATAATATGTAATCATAGTTTATATGTTAAAGTGTCTGCAACTTTAACTATGGGAAAGTAATTAAGGGAGTGGTTGTGAAAGCACTTTAAAAGAAGCAAGACTGCAGCTTGCTCTCTCTCTGGCTTTGATGATCCCTGATTACTGCTTGGAATCAAGACTGCATTGCTGGAACGGGAGAGAAACAAAGGACTGATTTGTAAGTGAACTGACATAGGATATTCTGCACGGACTTTGCTAACTGAATATCCTTGAATGGACTGACTAAATGATACATGACTATTGGACTGTTATTTTGACTATGCTATGAACTCATAATGGAATAAACTATATATTTGATAGCACAAGCGTATCTGTTATTTTTACTGTATGTTAATAAACATACAAGCTTAGCTCATTCATTTATCTGTGTGCCTATCTGACTAACGCTGCACATTCTGTTTAGCTTGTCTCCCTAACCCTGGTTGGGGAAACCAGGCTTAACACTGGTTATGGGCCCAGAGGCTGCAAAGTCAGTTTAACTAGGATAAAACAGATTTATGTAAAAGTGAGAGTTTGTGTTGTTATACATTACAGTAAACAGACAGCTGTGTTTTATTAATTATAGTTTTATATCCATATAAAGAAAACATGGCACAACTCAATTTACAAAGTTTGTCTCTTATATCCAAGCTGGATGGAACAAACTATGTATCATGGTCTATGAAATGTAGTCTGCTTCTACGAAAAGAAGGTTTGTGGAACATAATTGAAAATCCACCAAACGTAGAAGAATGGGATCCAGAGCATGATGAAGACAGATTAAAGATAGAAGAATTTATGCATAAAAATGAACACGCAATTTGCATAATTGCTTTAACCTTAACTGATCAACAGCTTGTTTATATCCACGGAGAGAAAATGGCTGTTGGGTGTTGGCAGAAGCTGAAGAGGATTTATGTTCGAGATAATGTTGGTGCTCACATAAATCTAACACGGAAGCTTTTCAGTACGCATCTCCAGATAAATGGTGATATGCTGAGTCATTTGAAAACTATGCAAAGCATTTTTCAAGAACTGCACGAGAAAGAGCTTATTTTCTCTGAACAACACCAAGTCTACATAATTCTATCTTCCCTTAACGAAAGTTATGATAACTACGTAACTTCACTTGAAATTTTGCCAAAGGAAAGTTTAACTTTAACTGATATAACTGGCAGATTGATTGAAGAGGCCAGAAGAAGGCTTGAAAGAGACGAGTTAAGGAGGCAGCAACCTCAAAAAGAAGATAATGAAACTCCTACTGCATACGCAATTAAAAAGTGTTTTAATTGTGGAGGAAGAGGACATTTGGCAAGATTTTGTAAAAAAGCAAAGCGCCAGAACGCTGGCCAGAATACTAAAAGTCATCAAAAGAAAAAGAAAAATTTAGAGTTAGCCATGTATACTAACGGAGCTGTAAAAAATAATTCATGGGTGGTTGACAGTGGAGCATCCCACTGTATAACAAATGATAACAAAAATTTTATTAAAATGTCCAAGAGTACACAGCAGATATCGTTAGCCAATGGCTGGAAACTGAAAGCTAAAGGTCAAGGTATAGCATATTGTTCTTTTATAAAAGAGAATGTAAAAATGTTATATGTACCACAACTTAAGTTTAATTTAATTTCAGTTAGAATTTTGGTTAAACTAGGATATGTAGTTACTTTTAAAGGAAATAACTGCATAATTGAGAAAGAAGATAAGAAAATTATTGCATCTTTAAGAGGTGAATTATATGTGTTAAATGATGATGGTTTAAAGGTGGCTAACACAGTTTATGAAAATAAGAAACCTCATGATGAATGTATTCACTTGTTTCATCGAAGGCTAGGGCATTTAAATTTTTAAATGCTTAAGAAAACTGTTGAATTATCTAAGGGAATAAGTTTGAAACCTTGTAATAAGTATTTGCAATGTAATATTTGCAATCAAAGCAAAGCCAGGGTCATACCT
>JAUCBL010001207.1:0-20086 GCA_033807585.1 Hydrophis major | reverse complement strand
GCCTATACTTTGAGGTTTGTGCCCCAAGCTCTGGGAATCATTCTGCACAGAAAGTACATCTTTTTGGGATAAATCATCTGTTCCAAGGTGTACCATAGGACCAACATCACAGTCCTTATTGGCATTCCTGACTATCTTAGCAGCAGCCTGTGGCCCCACTGGTTGGTGTGGATGGCTTTACAATAGACGTGCGTTCCTATTTTGCCATCTCTGCCTCTAACCACGGATCCAGAAAGCCTAGAGTGTCACTTTCTTCTTCTCTGGTGGATTTTATTCCTTGAAGGAGCTGTTGGCAATGTTGCTGGGAAGCTGCCTGTTCTACTTTACTTGGTCTCTTTTTAATATGTCAAAGGGGTCATCCATGTACTGGAGGCACACCTTGGGTTGTATGCGTGGGTCTGCTCAGGGTTCCAAGCATCGCATTACGGTCTCGGCTACGAGTCCTGATGGCCATGATCCCACTGGGAAGTTTAAATGCAATGGAAGCCCTTTCATCTACCTTTGTCTTGGGTACTCGCTCTCTGTCTCCCCCACAAACAGCCAGCAGCTCCTTCCACCAGCCTCTGGGAAGTTTAAATGGAATGGAGGCAATGACTGATGGGATTGGTAGTATGCCCCTTATGGCAGCCAGGCTGGGCGAGGACATTCCCATGAAGAATAGAACAAGGGACAAAATTCCTTTACTGGCCGAGTATGTTCGGCCACACACCGCATGAGGTCTCTGGTGCAGATGCTCCTTCAAGCAGCAAAGGATCCATCATGAGGCTGAAACAGTTCAAGTAGTCTAGAGCCCTGCTGTGGGAAGCCACACGGCAGGTCCTTTCTCCTCCCTCTCCCTCCCTCCTTCCTCAGGGTCAATCGCCAAGCAAAGAGTAACCTTGATTGACCTTGCTGATAGTCTCATGCATCCCCTCTAGTTGTTCCTCCTTTATTTGGACAAAGGGGTCCTCTAGGTGGTGGATCCATACTTTGGGTTGTATGCGTGGGAATATGGAGCTTCCATGGGTGTTGCATGATGGTCTCTGCTATGGGTCCTGGCGGTGGTGATTCCCACAGGGGTCCCTTGGATTGATCTGCCACAATTGCCCCTCGAAGTGAACGTAGGTGGTCAGGCCCAGTTTGGTACAATCCACCATGGCGAACATTTTGAACTGAGGGTTTCTCGGTTAGGTCGGATAGGCATGGGTTCCTTGGCTGATTCTGGGTCTATGGATGTGAAGAGTGTTGTGACATCAAGGCCGAGAACCTTTACGTGTCTCCTTTTGCCACAGGGAATGGCATTCTCTTTAAGTCAGCATCTCAGTGGGAGCTTGGCTCTGACTTCTTTATCCTTTTCCAGTTTCCACACTCCCAGAAACGGTATGTTTTATTATGTAGCCTCTTGTGTTCTTCCTCCCTTGTGAATTTTATCTCTGAAACATGTCGTCAACTGCCATAGGTAGGTCGTTCTTTGGAGTATTCCAAGGCGTTCTATCTCCTTTGAGATGGTTCTGCTTCTGCCTCCTTTGGGGCCTTTGGCCCCACTGGTTGGTGTGGATGGCTTTACAATAGACGTGCGTTCCTATTTTGCCATCTCTGCCTCTAACCACGGATCCAGAAAGCCTAGAGTGTCGCTTTCTTCTTCTCTGGTGGATTTTATTCCTTGAAGGAACTGTTGGCAATGTTGCTGGGAAGCTGCCTGTTCTACTTTACTTGGTCTCTTTTTAATATGTCAAAGGGGTCATCCATGTACTGGAGGCACACCTTGGGTTGTATGCGTGGGTCTGCTCAGGGTTCCAAGCATCGCATTACGGTCTCGGCTACGAGTCCTCATGGCCATGATCCCACAGGGGTTTCCTCTGATTGGTTCATTTGTTTGTCCCTCCTGCTGAGAACAGGGGGTCGGTTTCAGGATCCAATCACAGGGACCAGAGGTTTAGTCTTCTTAGCTCTCGGACGCCTGCTGGAGCCAATCCTGGGGGACCTTCTTCCTAGCAGAATGTGTGCTGTTCTCTGTGTGATGCCTACAGTGTCTGATGTGGGCAGCTTTTTACACCTGGCTTGGGGTTTCTTGAAGACTGCCTTTCAAGCCACTGGCTTCTGCTTGCTTGCATGGCCCAGCCTTCTCCTGCTAAGCACTGGGGCCAAACGGGAGCTCCTGTTGCTGACAACGTCCCCTTTCCCCAGGCATTGATCCCTTCTTCCCTGGTTAACTTCCTCCCACAAAATAAGGATCCGCCAAATTGAAGGGGTGTCTTCGTCCATTGCTGGGGTTGCAATTGTCCCGGTCTCCTCCTCTGACCGCTCGCTTGTGTTCTTGCAATTTGGTGGTAGGTTTCCTTCCCCAGGTGGCCTATGCGGTGGCTGGGGCCATCTAGGCAGGCGGGGGGATTCGGCAGATTACACTGGAAATGTTTTCCACCTCCAAGCGATCTTTACTGTTGTGTCCGCGAAATGATGCCAGGAGTCGGTGACTTAGTGCAAAGCTCTTTATTGGCAAGTTGGAACCGAACTGGCGAAAGGAAAAAAGCCTGCGGCTTTTATTCCTTTCGCCGCTGCGGCCGCGGCCAATGGCACCGCTTTGAATCTCCCGCGATTCGAATGGACCAATCGCGGGAGGTTCTTAGCGAGCCAATCAGCGCGGCTCGCCTGACCAATCGGAGAGCCCCGCGCTTTGGCCAATCAAAGTGCGGGGATCTCGAGTATGTTAATTGAGGACAGAACACCTACAATGCATTTTTGTCTGCGTTGGCTGAGATCAACATTCAGTTGGGTGACCAACATTCTCCTCTGGGAGTAAACATGGTTTCCTCTGAATGCCCTTATTTAAAAATCCTCTATGCTGCCCATCTCACCTGCAGGCGGCTCTAGGTAGCTTTGAAGCATTCAAACATGAAAGCAGTAAATAGTAACCTTAAGTCAATTCTAAACTGACCAGGACAGGAGGAAGGGAGCAAGGAGGCCTGTTGGGAGGGGGTCTTAATCTCTTAACTACTTCCCGAAAGACACAAGCCCTCTCCAAGCCTGTTGATGGAGGCACATCTATAGGCCCTTCTGGAAGGCCAAGAGGGTGGGTGGGTGTGGATCTCGTCTTGCGGGGGACATGATGTTCCTCAGAGTTGGGACCCCAACTTGGTTCCCCTGGATGACCCTTGCCAGAGAGTGCGTCTTTAGCGCTTGAGAGAATTCACAGCGGAATCCAACCTCTTGAATTGAGTGTAACAAAGGTTGGCTTCTGCTTAGACGGTGATCTTACGGAAGTTCATGGTCACAGCAGAAGACAGCAAGTATACCCAGGAAACAGATTCAAAGTCATTACATCAATTCTCAGTCAGAAAAAACTCTATTCTGCAAAGCAATACAATCCAGAAAAATGTTCTGTCAGAGCGTTTGCAGCCTAACTGCTGTTGTGAGACAACCCAGGAGCAAAACGCAGCGCACAGAGACTTAGACATTTAACAGTGGCTTATCTACAAGACGTATACAGAAATATACGTGCTAGGCAAAATACCTTACAAGCAATCCATCTTTTTAACTCTACACGGAGAACTCTGCAATGAATATCGGACATAAGGAGAGAGAAACAGGCCCTCTAATGGCTGCCTTATACAAACTTCTGTGGACTCATTCTTTGTCTTAATAAGGCAATACCCATGCTATGCTGATTTGTCCTCAGTTGCATCAGCCTTACATTGCATCAGGCGTACAGCAGCTGGCAGCTCTTAAATCTTATACCTCAACATGTTCAAGTTTTTTAAAATGTTTGGCCAAGCATAAGGCAACAAAGTGTCTCACAGAGTCACCTGGGAAGGAAAGAAACTCATAGATTTTTTACATTTATTATGAAATTTGTCACCTGTCGTGTCCTCGAAAATGATGCCAGGAGTCGGTGACTTGGTCGACTCCCGTGACTGCGATGCCGAGTGGGGCGAACCATTGCAGTCCCAGTAGGCTTGGGCGGTCGCGGTCGACGATTGTCAGGGGAAGTCTTTCGGTGTGCCCTTTATATGTGATGTTGAAGTGTTTGGTTCCGACTACCGGGATGCGGTTTCCCTGGTAGTCCCTTACAATGAGTCTCTGGCTGTCTAGGTTCCTCCTTTGGAGGGTAGGCACCAAGCGCTTTATTTCATGCCAATGCAATCATGGAGAGGTAGGACCCGGAGTCTACCTCCATTTTGCATGGCTGGCCCTCGATGCCTACCTCCACGTGGACCTTCCGGGCGTCATTGGTTATGGCGTGGCCGATGGTGACCGTCTGATGGGTCTCCTCTCTTTGCCGGTTATCGCCACCTCGCAGGGATCGTCCGTTCCGGTCCCATCTGTTGTCCGAGGGGCGATCTCTGGTCTGGGGTGGTGTGCTCTCTCTCCTCCGGTCGCTCTGGTCCCATCGTGCCGGGCTGCGATTCTTCTTTAGGCGGCAAACACGGGCGATGTGTCCCTTCTTGTCGCAATGCCGGCAGATCGATTCAAAAAACCAGCATTCCAACCTGGGGTGGTCGCCGCCGCAACCGGCACAGTTGGTCTTCGACTTACGACCCCGCCGGTTCCGTGGGTCGCGGCCTGTCTGGAGGCGATGGATGTCCTCCTCGTCCTCGGAAGTGCCCGATGCCGAGTGGAAGTCGCCCTGGTGGGTGGTTGTCTCGGGTTGGGCCTCGGTCGACCTCGCCGGGTTGTTGTTTCTACTGCGGTCCCCAGTGTTCGGTCTGCGCATGCGGTCGGCGGAAGTTCGGGTTGCTTCGGCGGCTGCGGCTGCGGTGAGGGTGTCTGCTAGGCTGATGTTGCCCTTGGCCATCAGCCGGCTCTGGAGGACGGGGTCCCACAAACCGAGCACGATTCGGTCTCGCAGGGCGTCGTTCAGGTTGTCGAATTCGCAGAGTCCCCCTAGGCGCCGCAGCTCAGCGACGAAGTCGCTGAAGCTCTCACCCGACCGTTGGTCCCGACGGTAGAATTCGTTGCGTCGGATCAGGATGGGTACCTCTGGAGCGTAGTGCCGCCGAAGTATTGGCTCGAGGACGTCACAGTCCATCGCGGTCGCATTGGTGGGTTTGGCAAGCGCCTTGGCCATCTTGAAGACCTCGGTCCCGCAGTGGGTCAGGAAGACGGTGCGCTTCATGGGGCCGGTGGCGTCCTTCAGGTCGCTGCACTCGAGGAACATGCGGAATCGGTCGGAGTACGATTCCCAGTCCTCGGTGGCAGGGTTGAAGGGTGCGGGGGGTGCGATTTTCGCCATCGCGGTGGTTCGTCTGGCTTCTGTCGGACACGTGGTTCGGTTCAGGGTCTGGATCCCACCCCCGTCGCCAGTGTTGTGTCCGCGAAATGATGCCAGGAGTCGGTGACTTCAAATCATGCTCTTTATTTAAGGTTGGAACCGAACTGGGGCAAAGGGAAAAAGATTGCGGCTTTTATTCCTTTAGCCGCGGTGGCCGCGGCCAATGGCACCGCTTTGAATCTCCCGCGATCCGAATGGACCAATCGCGGGGGATTCTTAGCGAGCCAATCAGCGCGGCTCGCCTGACCAATCAGAGTGCCCCGCGCTTTGGCCAATCAAAGCGCGGGGATCTCAAGAATGCTAATTAAGGACAGAACATCACCCATCTCCTGTCCAACGTCTCTGCAGCATCAAAATATGTTAAAACCATCAGATGTGAAAAAACAAAGCAGAATCATTCAAACAAGATGGCAAAGGAAACCTGGACTCCCGGAGGGTGAGGAGGTGGGATGAGCTTTTAGTCAACCAATCATCCCCTAGTATGAAGCTGCCCCATTGGGTCACCAAGACATTCTGGCAGACCCAGATTTTAAGGCTCTTAGGAAACGTCAGGAGGGAGGGATCCAGTCACACCTCTATGAGGGCAAAATGTTCCAAAGGGCAGGAGCCATGGCAGAAAAAGGCGGTTCTCATAGGCTCCCCTCACCAGCCAAAATTCCTTGGCTGATGGGATTGGTAGTATGCCCCTTATGGCAGCCAGGCTGGGCGAGGACATTCCCATGAAGAATAGAACGAGGGACAAAATTCCTTTACTGGCTGAGTTTGTTCGGCCACACACCGCATGAGGTCTCTGGTGCAGATGCTCCTTCAAGCAGCAAAGGATCCATCATGAGGCTGAAACAGTTCAAGTAGTCTAGAGCCCTGCTGTGGGAAGCCACACGGCTGGTCCTTTCTCCTCCCTCTCCCTCCCTCCTTCCTCAGGGTCAATCGCCAAGCAAAGAGTAACCTTGATTGACCTTGCTGATAGTCTCATGCATCCCCTCTAGTTGTTTCTCCTTTATTTGGACAAAGGGGTCCTCTAGGTAGTGGATCCATACTTTGGGTTGTGTTCTGTCTCGCCTTCTTTCCCAAATGATGAAAGAGTACAAACTCACACAAACACAGGCAGGCAAGCTGGCTCGGACTTCACAGAGTTAATTCTTTGGAACAGATAATGTCCTTGGCATTCCAACACGCTCTGCCTGCCAAGTCCGAACTGATAACAAGTAAAAAGCTACTTACAGAAAATTACAAGGCAGACCACAAAAATCATTCATAAAGAAAACCTGAAGTAAGATTAAACTTTGTCTCATACAAAGTTCCAGCCGACAACACACCCACTTTTATCCCCTGTGGGGTGTGGCTCAATGACTCAGCTCACTCTCTCCCACGCCTCCTACGTTGCTGCTCACGTTTCTCCCTATGACACTGCCTAGGATCAAGCCAACATTCTTCCTCTTGACTCCATGTCAGGGGCTGCTCTGATATGCCTTCCTCCTGATTAATCTCAGGCTGTTCATCTCAGTTGTCTGATGAAACCTGAGGCATTATCAGGGAGGAAGGCATTGCCAGAGAGGAAGGTCCTGGGGAGGAAGGCATTCCCAGTTCCTCCTCCTCATCTTCCAAGTCCTCTTCCTCCAACAGCACAGGCTCGGGAATCGGAGCCACAACAGGGTTGTATGCGTGGGAATATGGAGCTTCCATGGGTGTTGCACGATGGTCTCTGCTATGGGTCCTGGCGGTGGTGATTCCCACGGGGGTCCCTTGGATTGATCTGCCACAATTGCCCCTCGAAGTGAACGTAGGTGGTCAGGCCCAGTTTGGTACAATCCACCATGGCGAACATTTTGAACTGAGGGTTTCTCGGTTAGGTCGGATAGGCATGGGTTCCTTGGCTGATTCTGGGTCTATGGATGTGAAGAGTGTTGTGACATCAAGGCCGAGAACCTTTACGTGTCTCCTTTTGCCACAGGGAATGGCATTCTCTTTAAGTCAGTATCTCAGTGGGAGCTTGGCTCTGACTTCCTTATCCTTTTCCAGTTTCCACACTCCCAGAAACGGTATGTTTTATTATGTAGCCTCTTGTGTTCTTCCTCCCTTGTGAATTTTATCTCTGAAACATGTCGTCAACTGCCATAGGTAGGTCGTTCTTTGGAGTATTCCGAGGCGTTCTATCTCCTTTGAGATGGTTCTGCTTCTGCCTCCTTTGGGGCCTTTGGCCCCACTGGTTGGTGTGGATGGCTTTACAATAGACGTGCGTTCCTATTTTGCCATCTCTGCCTCTAACCACGGATCCAGAAAGCCTAGAGTGTCGCTTTCTTCTTCTCTGGTGGATTTTATTCCTTGAAGGAGCTGTTGGCAATGTTGCTGGGAAGCTGCCTGTTCTACTTTACTTGGTCTCTTTTTAATATGTCAAAGGGGTCATCCATGTACTGGAGGCACACCTTGGGTTGTATGCGTGGGTCTGCTCAGGGTTCCAAGCATCGCATTACGGTCTCGGCTACGAGTCCTCATGGCCATGATCCCACAGGGGTTTCCTCTGATTGGTTCATTTATTTGTCCCTCCTGCTGAGAACAGGGGGTCGGTTTCAGGATCCAATCACAGGGACCAGAGGTTTAGTCTTCCTAGCTCTCGGACGCCTGCTGGAGCCAATCCTGGGGGACCTTCTTCCTAGCAGAATGTGTGCTGTTCTCTGTGTGATGCCTACAGTGTCTGATGTGGGCAGCTTTTTACACCTGGCTTGGGGTTTCTTGAAGACTGCCTTTCAAGCCACTGGCTTCTGCTTGCTTGCATGGCCCAGCCTTCTCCTGCTAAGCACTGGGGCCAAACGGGAGCTCCTGTTGCTGACAACATCCCCTTTCCCCAGGCATTGATCCCTTCTTCCCTGGTTAACTTCCTCCCACAAAATAAGGATCCGCCAAATTGAAGGGGTGTCTTCGTCCATTGCTGGAGCTGCAATTGTCCCGGTCTCCTCCTCTGACCGCTCGCTTGTGTTCTTGCAATCTGTTGTTTTATCTTAGTCACAGTGGGGAGTTGATAATATGCTTGATTTCCTCTTCAAGGTGTATCTTTTTTTTCAGTTTTTTTGCAATATTATAGGTTGGGTATCATAGGTTGATACTTTGTGTTGTATGCGTGGGAGTTGTATAGTTTCCAGGTGTTGCATTATGGCCTCAGCTTTGAGTCCTGGAAGCAATCTGTCCATCACCCTTGAAAGCAGGTGGTCAAGCCAAGGTCGATGGGTTCCATGATTCTAGATATCTCAACTGTAGTGTATTTGGTTAGATTGGGTATGTTGTGTTATGGTGCTTCCATAGGGTCCTTTCGCCAATTGAAAAGGGCCCTGTGACACCAAATGAAACCATGACTCCATCTATTCTCTGCCCTTTGATTCTTCGAAGCTTCTGTTGTGGGGAGCTGATGGGCATTTGCTTCCCTCTCTGAGTTGGCCATCCTTTTTTTTTATCACTTCTTTTGCAATATCGTAGGTTGGGGTCCCTGCTAGTGATACCATCCGAGGCTGCCCAATGGCAACAGTCCCAACTGTCTTTGTGAGCCCAACTCCACAAGCAGCTCCTGGCTCTGCTGTCCAAGCCCTTCTGGCTTCATCAGTCACTGCCCCTCTGCTCTGTTGCAGAAGTTGTGAAATGCAGGATATACAGAGTGAGTTGGAAGAGATCCTTCAAGGTCTAGATGTCGCTTACATGTAGAGTGCAGCTCCTCCTCCTCCTCTTTGGCTGGCTCTGTTTCTTCTGAGCAGTTTAAATGCTTCTTGCAGCTCCTTCCAAGCCGGAGTTCCATTCCACCAAGGTTCAGGGGTGGCAACAATGCTTCTGAATTGTTTTTGTCTGTTGTATAATTGGTTGGTGGGGATGGCTTTGCAATCGACGGGTTTTGCCCTCTCCGCCTCTGACGACGTATCCAGAAAGCCTAGAGTGTCGCTTTCTTCATCTCTTGTGGATTTTATTCCTTTGAAGGAACCGTCGGCAAGGTTGCTGAGAAGCTTCCTGTTCTTGTTTATTCATTCTTTATTTCTAAATAATAATAATTATAATAATATGCTCCTCCTGCTCGTTTGCTGGGTCTCTTTCTTCTGAGCAGTTTAAATGCTTCAGCTCCTTCCAAGCCTGAATTTCAGTAATAGGAACGATGCCAATTTGTGCATTTATAAAATCTAGAGGCCGCCCATTTTACCACACGCTAACGTTGGTCTGCTTGCCATCATAAAAAAGTAGAACGTCATAAATGAGTTGATAAAAAATCCAAAACAAATGGTGGGCAGAGGAGGAAGAGGATGGCTGGGCAGGTGGGACCAACCACATCCACTGTGGTGCTGCCCCTATGAGAGGCCAAACCCACAGCCAAAGTGCCAACTTTTTAGGCTCTTCCGCTAAGTCACGGGGCCTGGGGCCCACCTCCTTCCTCACACCTGCCCTTATGACCTACGATTTCTTTTTTTTGAAAAGTTATTTTTTATTTTGTAACAAAGACAAACAAATAAAACCATCATTCCGTTCAACGGTGTGTGGGTTGGATACATATCTCATGTGCTCATTGTTAAGCCTGGTTTCCCCAACCAGGGTTAGGGAGACAAGCTAAACAGAATGTGCAGCGTTAGTCAGATAGGCACACAGATAAATGAGTGAGCTAAGCTTGTATGTTTATTAACATACAGTAAAAATAACAGATACGCTTGTGCTATCAAAAATATAGTTTATTCCATTATGAGTTCATAGCATAGTCAAAATAACAGTCCAATAGTCATGTATCATTTAGTTAGTCCATTCAGGGATATTCAGTTAGCAAAGTCCATGTAGAATATCCTATGTCAGTTCACTTACAAATCAGTCCTTTGTTTCTCTCCCGTTCGAGCAATGCAGTCTTGATTCCAAGCAGTAATCAGGGATCATCAAAGCCAGAGAGAGAGCAAGCTGCAGTCTTGCTTCTTTTAAAGTGCTTTCACAACCACTCCCTTAATTACTTTCCCATATTTAAAGTTGCAGACACTTTAACATATAAACTATGATTACATATTATTATTTACCTAAACCAGTTAGGGTAAAAAATGTTATCCCTAACACTCATAATTATATCATACATTTCTTACTTGTTTATAATAATTCTAATCAATATTTTATATCACACTTATCAATTGTTATATTATCATTAACATTATAATTATTGTCTTTCAAGAATATATTTCATCTTGATTTACATTATATTCATTTTCTTACTCAACTTAATTCAATCAATTGTAATATGCTATTATTATATATTTCAATTTCTTACTCTTCTATCCAGCCATTCATAGAATAAATTCCAAATTTTATAGTACTCTTTTTCTTCCTGTTCTCTAATTGCCACTGTCAAATCTACTCATTTCTGCGCATTCCGATATTCTCTTCCATCCGAGTTTTCTCACTTTATGACCTGCTCCTCATACTTTTGAGCAGGTATCATCTGAGTGCTTTTTGACCAATTTCGGTTTTGGTTCCTCTACCCAAGTCTTCGGGGCATCACGAAACAGTGTATTTGCTTCTCTCTCTCAGGGGTCCAAGATTTTCTTTTAAAATCAGTTCTTTTGCAATATTTGTTTGTTTGTTTGTTTTGTCAAGAAATTATAAGATAACAGGTCTGAGTATAAACATAGGTATGAATACATGAATACATATAAGAAAAAGAAAAGAAAAGAAACAATAGGACAGGGACGGTAGGCACGTTGGTGCGCTTATACACGCCCCCCTACATGGGTTGGATTCCCTGCTAATGATATTTCTTCTGACCCAGTCTTGCAGACGCAAGAAATAGACTCTCCACAAAAGAAAACCCCTCTTTATTTTCACCTTGAGAATAAATTGCCTTCAACAGAAAGTCCAGGCAAGAGTCTTGCAAGAAGTTAACTGGAACGACCGTCCTTATCAGCTGCTTATGATAAATGCAAGGCTGTGAGCTCCCAGTCGGGAGGCTGCAAGTTAGGTCAGTTTGACCAGAGCAATAAACAAACCTCAGATAAATATATTTTTTTAGATGTAGGGACTTTTTATACAAGATAGCAACACCACCCCCTCTATGGGTTTCATTCTCTTACTGTGGTAATGGAGTCAGGGAGGGATGCATTCAGCCATAGTTCACAGACAAATATAATGTTGAATTTAGTAAGAGGAGGAATTCAGGTGTTTTATTTACAAGGCTTCTTGCGTTAAGTAGCTTGCATTTAAGGTCAGTCGTAGTTGGCATTGAGGAAGTTAAGGGGGTGCGTCTCTAGTTTTTGAGCGATGGCAGATTGGATGGTGGAAGTTGGATGTTAGGATGCAAGTTTCAGGCTCTGTCGCCAGCTCCGCAACAATATCCTTTGAGGGCTTCTGCTTTGAGTTGGTTTTGATTCTAGTTCTGTCTTCTAGGACTGTTCTTTCTTTGCATTTTCGTAGCTCTCCAGGGCAACCCCTGTGGTTTTAAAGGCTGCTTCTAAGTCAAGCAAAGAATTTTAAACAGGTTAGTCTCACCTGTGCATTGTGGCCCAGGCCTTCCCCTGGGGAGGGAAGGGGAGTTCCACAACTGGGACATGTTGACAAACTCGGCTCAGGTCAAGCTACCCTCCTTGTTCCTGGGGTTGAGCCTTGTGGCTTGTGGGTTTGCCTTCCTTGTTTCAGCTTATTTCCGAGATGTAACCTCGACGGTCATGATCAGCCTTTTTGTGGGTTGTGGGGGTCATGCTTTGTTTCCAGTGGCTCTTTGAAGGGGGGACATCATTGGAACAGCTTCCTTCAGAAATCATGGGTGCTCCATCTCTGGAGGATTTTAAGAGGACAGCCACTTATCTGAAATAGTACAGGGACTCCTGCTTGAACAGGGGGCTGGACTGGAAGACCTCCAAGGTCCCTTTCAGCTCTATTCTGATTCAGATTCCAATTCTGGTCTCTGGTTTGCTGGCCTTTGTTTAGTCTGAGGTGAGCATCATGTTCATTAGATGCTTTGTTTGTTTGGATGCCTTGTTGAACTACAGTCCATCCAGCTGTGTGGTTTATTGATGCTCAAAGTTGGCTTGGCAGCTTCTCTGGGCAGGAGGAGAAAGGAGTGGTGCTTGCCAGGTGCTTACTGGCTGTAGCTTCTCACCCTGGGCTTTGGAGTGATGACACTGCTGGGCTCTGCCTCTCCTTCAGTTTACCTGCAGCTTTTGCAAAATCCAAGCCTCCCCCTCCCAAGTTGCTCCCTGAGCTCACGGCTGCCTCTTTCCCTGGCTGCCAATATTTCCTTGTGACTCCACCACAAATTGCAAAGAAGTTTGAAAGAATAGAGAGGTAGGAGAAAGCCACCTGTCTTTCAGTCAACTCCCAAGAAAAGGTTTTAAGAAACGTACAAAATCATCTGAAAAACTAGAAAAATGCAACCCATTAACACGTAAAATATTATAAAGCACAAAGAACTCACACCAAGTCAAACGCCTATGAATGGCAATTATCCCAATTTTGCTGCACTCTCTTCAAGCCTTTATTGATACCACCTAATTTGGTAATAATAAAACGTCAGCACAAAACAACCAAACTTGGAAATCACAAAAGGACCCAACAAACGACCTCCTGTTCCCTTCTAGCAATCCTGAGGTTACTTACTGAAATGTCAGCTAGAAAACAACCAAGCTCAAAGAACCTGAGGATCCCACTCCCCAATTTTAACCCTCGTACTTGAGGGGAGACCCAGGTCTTCAAAAATTGTACACCCAGTTCTTCCTGGGAGGGGTAGTGCTGTCACACTATCTGATTTGGCGGGCTCACAACACAAAAGAGCCAACAACACAGGTGCCTAGAAAACGCCCAAAGTCTACTTGCGTGCTATTACTCCTTGCTCACCCCTAGTCACTCATCTCCATAGTTGCTACGGCACTCCTACTCCTATTCTTTGTGAGTACTGCTAAAGAAAATTATACCTTTTTTTTTTTACTTCGACGCACAATCATACTCTTTCTTCTTCCTGTGACATGGATGTCGCTGTTTCACAGTGAAGTTTTAGGGTCAAGGTGGTTGTGCTTAACACTGGCGAGGAAGCTTAAAGGAGGGGAACAAAACAGCCCAGGCTGGCAATTCCATGGGCAGCCTTCTCTTTTGCAACCCCCACTTCTGGAGTCCGAGAGGGCATGTCACCAGAGCCAGGAGTCGGGGGCAAAAGCTCCGTGCCTCTCTACCCTTGCCAAGGTTGATTCGAAATTGGTTCTTCCCATCCAGTTTCTCATGGTCTCCAGGCCCTTGGAGTCTGCATCGCTTTTCCAGAATTGTGACAATGTCGGTATAAGAACCAGAGAGGATTTTTTTAAAAAATAAAAAAGGAGCAAGAGGCTTCCATTTTTCATCCCCTGCTCTAGTTTCATTAGAGGGCATTTTTGAAAGGGGTTATTTTATTGTAGTGACCACATGGGTTTCCCTAGGTCCTTCTTACCTAAGAGGAGAATTTGTCAAGCTGCTATTCCAAATAAACAAATTGTCCCGAACGAGGATTCAGAGCTAACACGCCCTCTTTTATTTCCTGAGGGGCGTTGTCAGTCTCTCATCTCAGTCTCTGATTTGACCTTTCCTTTTACGTTGTATTTCACGCTTCTGCCTGCGTCTTTGCCTTGCATCAAACCAGCATTCCTCGGCTTGATCCTCAGCCAAGGACTCCGGCCCTCTCTCCTGATTATCTGCCGACACCTGAGGCACAACCAGGGAGGAAGGTCCCGGGGAGGGAGATGATTCTGAATCATCCAGCAACGCAGGCTCAAACCTCAGAGCCAAGTCCTCCTCTTCCTCCTGGCTCAAGTCTGTGTCTTCCAGCAAGGCAGGCTCAAATCTCGAAGCCAAATCCCTCTCTCCCTCATTACTTAAGTCTGTATCTTCTAACAAGGCAGGTTCAGACCTCCGAGTCACAACAGGTTGCTATGCAGGTACTTTCCTTTTCCCAGCTGGTTGACATTGAAGTAGCATCTCGGGAGACCAGAGATTACTTTCGCTTTTCCCCAAGCATCCCTGAGGCTTTGGCTTGGGAAAGCAGGCAGCTTCAGCTGGTCACTGATGAGGAAGAGGAACTGCCTTTTTCTTGGGGGACAGAAAAGGCAGGAGCAGTGAAGGTCATCCCGATTACTTGTGAGGAGGCAGCCTCTCCCCTCTTGATGGGCTGCTATTGAGCACAGCAGTTGGATGGAGATGATACAAGAAACAAAACGTTTATTCCCTTTTTGTAATGGCACATTAAAAAAACTGACATCATCCAGAGAAAGTCCTTATTTTCACTTGGGAAGGTGACATTAGACATGGCATTGGAAGACATCAAACTGTCACTTCCCATGTTCGTTTTCAGGAATAATTGTTGTGTTTGTATGCCATCGATAGAACTGGTTCTCTTTATAAGCGGTTGACAATGTTAGCTTGTAGTTTTTGGTCCATAGTTTTTCCCAATCATCTAGATCTATACTATGACCTATATTCTTTGCCCAAGCTATCTTTGCACCTTTTATTATCTCTTCCTCCAGTTCTACTCCCAGTAAATAATTATACAACCTTGTTATAAGTTTTTCTTCTTTGCCTATCAAAATTGGATCTAATTGTTGTAATTCCTTTTCAATTCCACATTCTCCTCTAATTTATATTCTAATAAGTATCTGAACAAAGCCTTAATCAGTTTTTCATCAGAATATCGTGTTAATATTCATTGAAAGCAGAGACTGGCTTCCTATATGGCCTGAATGAAATCCGTCTTGATCAAGAGACCTTTCCTCTTGTGCACTCTGGTTGATGGCCGTTGAGAACAGCATCCTATGACATTCAATGGCATGGCTTTGGCCAACTGCTTATTGAGGATGGGACTGGAGGTTCCTCATGCAGTAAAGGGAGGAGACGGACATCCAGATGGAAGTCCAGTTCTCTTGGAGGTGATGGAACTCATGTTGGAAATCAAGACATCTTGGCCCAGAAGAGAGATTTCCACATGAGTTTTAACCTGTTTGCACAAAGCAAACCCAGGGTTATGATTTCATTGCATGGTTATTTACCACTTCCTGGGGTTCCTTAGTGCGTGCACAATCTTATACAGCTGCTTCTTGATAACCTGTTGGGATTGCATGTAGTTGCAGCTTGTTGCTGAATATCATGTCAATACTCATTGAAAGTGGGGAGTGGGTGGCTATGCCTGAATGAAGATTGGCCTTCAGCAACAGGCCTTTCCTCTTGTGAACTCTGGTTGGTGGCTGTTGGAAAGTGGCATCGTATGACATTTCTGATGTTGTTTTCTCCAGATGCTGCATGAGGAAATGCCATTCTTTGGTCATACACTACTTCCTGGGTTTACTTACTGCCTGAACAATTGTGTAGCTGGTTGTGGTTAACTGCTGGGGTTGTGGGTAGTTGTGGCTTGTTGCTGAATATCATGTCAATATTCATTGAAAGTGGGGAATGGGTTCCTGTTACTTAATGAAAACTCTTCTTAGGCAAGAGACCTGTTTTGAACTCTGGTTGGTGGCTGTTGGAAGAGGGCGTAACATGCTGCGCTTGTGGATGGAAAACATTCTCAGGGTGTTGGTCTCCTGGTGCCATTTCTATCCTCCCAAGAGGCTGGCGGTATGCAACTCCAAAGGGGAGGACAGAAATATCAGGGCTTCGTGTGGTCCTCCATGAACCATGGGAAGGAATGGAGTGATGGGCCAAGAGAAGGCTGTATTAGTATGTGACCCTGTCCAAGGCTCTCCACCTCCCTATTCCAGGCAGCTTCCAGGGCCTCTGCAGGACTCTGGAGCAGGTTTTTCCCACCTCGGACACCCAGCTGGGGTGTCATATCCAGGTTCTTTGGCAGCCTTGTTGGTTGCGCCAGTCCTCCTTCCCAGCATCGCTGCTTTCTCCAGCGAATTCCCCTGCAGACAAGGCCAAAAGCTAGGTTGGTTGTGCAAATGCTGAATTGTGACTGACCCAGGTTGGTTGTGGAAATGTGCAAAGGGTACACGAGAGAATCTCAAAGTTGCAGGACCATGATCTGAGGCGACAGAGGAATTGTGGAAGTGTCTTCGCTCGGATTGCAAAGCCACTTCTCCGAGAACAAAAGCATGTCCAGGGAGAGTCCCATGGCTGCCATGGAGACCATGAATCCCCCCAAATGCTTCAGAGGGTCTGTCCTAGCCGACAACAAGTTGAAGTCCCCCAGGACCATAACTTTGGGGGACTCCACAGCCAACATTGGCAGGGAGGCTGTGTGCAGTAGGCAGGCTGGCACAACAAGTTGCCCCTCTCCTGGCATGCATCCTTTTTAAAAAAATAAATCTTATTGATTACATATTAAAAATATTACACACAGTGTGACCGTCCTGGCATTATCTCTACCATACACATTAAGATATAAAACGAATAACATATATACTCATCATGCGTTGCCAATTTTATATAATTATTCTATCCAGTATATTTATTTATACTTAACAGCATAAAACATCATACACTGCTAATTATACAATTGTTCTGTGCGCTATACTCATTATATTTACATCTATAACATGAAATTTCAGTTCTGCAAATCGTAATTATTTTCTGTTACAATTCCCACCTCTCTGTTCCAACTATTGTAAAATCTATTCCAAGTCTCATGATATTCTTTATCTTTCCTTTATTGTTTAGCTCTAATGTCAGCCTATCCATTTCTGCACAAACCAATATTTTCTGTATTACCTCTTTCTAAAGGAATGTCTCTATTTTATCATTGTTGGGCATATACCATTCTCGCTGCTGTTATGTAGTATTAAATATATTGATCCTTTGCTATATCTCTCTTTTATAATTCCTACTAAGAATAGTTCGGGTTTGAATTCTAAATTTTGTCCAACCATTTCTTCCAGCCACATCTGTATCCATCACCAAAATTCCTTTGCTTTTTTGCATGACCACCACATGCGGCAATACGTGCCTGATACATGATTACATTTCCAACATCCCAATGAGATATTACTATTAATAGAGATATTACTCATGCCAGAGGAAGATGCCACCGATAGAACATTTTATATAAGTTCTTTTTGTATGATGTGGCCAGCATTAATTTCCTATTTCTTTCCCATATTTCTTGCCATTTTTTCCAATTCAATATTATACCCAAAGTTTTTGGCTCATACTACCATTGTTTCCTCCATTTTATAATCTAATAAAAATGTATAAATTTATTAAAGTTTCAGTAAAATTTTATTTAGTACCGTTGGTTCTCTACTGCTGCACCCTAGAGAATATCTTAACTTACTGCATCTCTGTATGGTTTGCCAATTGCATAGTGGCAGATAGGATGGCACTCCAGAGGGTGAATGTCATTGGCCAGAGGATCATTGGCTGCCCTCTCCCCTCTTTGGAAGAGCTTTGCTGCCTCAAGAAAGTTCAAAACATCCTCAAAGATCCATCTCATCCTGGGAACCCTTTTTTTTGAACTATGACCATCTGGCAGATGGTAAGAATAATAAAAAGGACAACTAGGCTGAAAAACAGCTTCTATCCCAGGCAGTAACTCTATTAATTATTTCTCTATAGTGCAATATTAATGCAATATCAGGTGTTTTCAATTCAATGTGTGGAGTGCAAAAGATGGTGTGTGTTTGTGTTTATTTTCATAGCCATAAATTCATAAAATTGGCACACAAAAAAGTGTAAAGTTGTGCTTTATAGATGGATGCAGGTGTCAAATATTTGCCATTTTTTTACATTTCTGAGATTAGAATTCTTTCTTTATCCTTTAAAGTGGTCTAACATTTCAAAAAATGTGATTTGAGGTAGAGTTCTCTTCCATTTGTCCTTCGTTGTGCAGACAATTTACACTAAGGACCGAACTTTTGTTTGAACAAGAATTTTTATCCCAGTCAATGACCACTCCATAAAATGTTTGGATCCATGAAGGCAAAACACCTTCATAAACCTCTTTATAGGCATCTGCTACTTCTTATTTAGCAGGACACTTCACGGAATAGCATTGTTGTCAGACCTGCCACCACCTAAACCTCTAAACAGAAACAATCATTGCTTCCAGCTAAGTACATTTGCACTGAAGCACTGAACAATTCAGAAGGATGCAGCTAATATCAGGAGGGTGCACCTTCCACTTTCTGGGTTTCCTTACTTCCTGCACAATCATATCTCTCTGGTTGTGGTTAACCTGCTAGCATTGTGGGTAGTTGTGGCTTGTTGCTGAATATCATGCAAGTGTTCATTGAAAGAGGAGGGAGGGTTGCTATTGCTGAATGAAAACTGGTCTGGAGCAAGAAAGGTTTTATTTTGTGAACTCTGGTTGGTGGCTGTGGGAAGGCTGCTCCATCGTCAGACTTTTGTGGCATTGGTTTGACCAGGTGGTGCTTGAGGATAGGACTGGGAAGCGTCTCTTGACCCAGAGGGAGGAGACGGGCATCCAGGTGGAAGTCCAGTTCTGTTGGATGGGAGAGAACCCTTGCTGGAAACTGGGACATTTTGTTGACTGAATAACTTGTTGTCCCCAGTTTGCGTCTGAGCTTGGTGCCAAAGCCAATGATAGACTCCAGACATGAGGTGCAGGTTTTCCGATGGCTTTTTATTGGAGTACCCCAAGGAAAAGGGCTCCTGGCCAAAATGCCGAGAGTCCAGAACCAAGGATCGAGGACGCTTTATACATTTTCACTCAAGGAGAAGGTGGGACAAAGCGAGATAATAAGAAATATCACCTAATAAACATTTTAGTGATAATTCTACAATTTGTTCTATTGGTCTCTAGCTGTCTCTATTCCCAAGTCTTGGCTAATGAAGGCCCCAGGAATTATCTAATATGCATTTCATTTGCTGCACGCCTAACTTTTTGCTAATTTGAGAGCTGGCTAACTCCTGTTACTTGGATCAGTTTTCCAATTTGCCAGGGTTGTTACAAGATTTACACATGCTTATCCTCCTGTGGATAAGCATTCTTTGTTCTCGCCAGGCATAATCCACAATGGCAGGCTTCCTGATTGACTTTGAAGTATTTACCATGACCTGCATGGCTTTATTTTAGCAGATGGCCCGTCAGACTGATGGGTGGGGTAGAGGTCCTTCCTGGAAAAGAGGCGAAAGGCTCCCTTCATTTTGGCTCTGGGGACTCCTGAGTTTGCATCCGCTGGTGCTGACTGTGTGTTTCAACTGCTGAGCAGGCCAGTCAGTCCCTGGCATATGGGGATGGCTGCAGTCTAAGATCTGCAGGTTCTGGCAGAAGAAATGGGCAATATTTTCCCTCCCCTTCCATGTCCTGGACTGTCCGGTTATCCCAGAGGGCTGGTCTCCCTTCTTGTCTAATCTCCTCTGCCCCATTGATCCTTCTCCATTGGAGTAATCGGAAGCACTGAACACTTCAGAAGGATGCTGCTAAAATCGGGAGGATGCACCTTCTATAGTCTGGGTTTAATTGCTGCCTGCACCATCTTCTCTCTTTGATTGTAATTAGGCTGGTTCTGGCAAAAGAAACAAGGGATGCCTTAACCCTTCTTGTGACCTGGATTGACCAGTTGTCCCAGAGAGTTGTTCTCCCTTCTTCTCAAGTTTTTCACAAATCTTTTAACCACTTGAGTTCAGAGCAGTCTGAAGGTTCAAGGTTCAAGGTTCAAGGTTCAAGGTTTCTTTATTGTCACTCCAATACATGACAGTCATATCATATATAGGGATGAAATTTCGTTCCCACTCTTCCACAGTGCAGTAAAAAAAGGTAAACAGACAAATACAATAAAAACAATAGACAAGTAACACTAGTGCAACAGATTCAAGGGCAATAAAGTGCAGGATAAAAAGTTAAAACATTAAAAGTGCTGTAAGTGCAAAGTGCAAGGGAAATAGCAGCAATTGAGACACAATGTATGTATGTGTATGTATGTAGTGTTT
>JAUCBL010001206.1:0-20105 GCA_033807585.1 Hydrophis major | reverse complement strand
TATCTTTGAAAGAAAGAATCTTGGAGGTCAGTTCATATCACTGATAATTGACATTTAAATATTACAGGTAATCTTAGTTTCCTACCACAATTGAGCCCAAAATTTCTGTTGTTAATTAAGTTTTGCCCCATTTTAAGACCTTTCTTGCCACAATTGTTAAGTGAATCACTGCTGTTGTTAAATTAGTAACACGGTTGTTAAGTGAATCTGGCTTCCTCCTTGACTTTGCCTGCCAGACATTTGCTAAAAGCCAAGCATCTGAATTTTGATCCCATGACTTTGGGGATGCAGCAATGGTTATAAGTGTGAAAAATGGTCATAAGTCACTTTTTCAGTGCCACTGTAACTTTGATTGTCACTAAAGGAACTATTGTAAGTGACAGATATTTATGTATAATAAAACATATTTACAATTACTTCATTGTAAGACTGAAAGAAACAAATACCACCCCACCCCAGTCTCCTTGCTCCTTCTATTTGTTTTCTAACTTTCTAAAGGTGATTAGGAAGTAGAATAGAATAGAATAACAGAGCTGGAAGGGATCTTGGAGGTCTTCTAGTCCAACTTCCTGCTTAGGCAGGAAAACCTACACCCCTTCAGACAAATGGTTATCCAACATCTTTTTTAAAATTTCCAGTTTTGGAGCATTCACGAAGTGTTTGTGTGCGTGGTGATTTTTATTTTTTTTTTAGTCCTCCACCAAATTATTGGCTTGAACAGATTTTCAAAATGAAATCAGAAAGCTAGTGAGCATGGTGCTGTTTGCAACACAGGAATCTATTTGAAATAATGTTCAGATTGGAAAATCACCATATGCCCAGGATGCTGAACCTATGGCATGCGTGCCAGAGGTGGCATGCATAGCCCTCTCAGTGGGCACATGGACTATCACCAGCTGCTTTTCTGGTTTCTGGCATACATACCAGCCAGTTAGTCTTCGTGGGCACGGTGCGCAAGAAAATGACTTGGAAATGGCCCGAAACCAGGCTGTTCTCCAGGACATTTCGAGACATTCTTGGCATCAAAAATGGCCTGAAAACGGCCCGAAAATGGCTCAGAAAATGCCCCCCAAACAGCCTGGTTTCCAGGCCATTTTCTCAGCTGTTTTCCAGCTGTTTTGGGGGTGTTTTCAGGGCCATTTTTTTGTGTGAAAAACAACCTGAAAATGGCCCAAAAACCCAGTCAAAAACGGCCTGAAAAATGTCCAAAAACAGACAATTTTTCAGGCTGTTTTCAAGCCAAAAACACTCCCCAAAATGGCTTAAAAACAGCCCCAAAACAGGCCCCCAAATGCCCCCAAAACAGGCATGTGCATACCGGCCAGCTGGTCTTTGGTTTTCTGGTGCTCTGGCACGCGTATATGCACACACATGCATTTTTTGGGCACTCAGTGCTGAAAAGGTTCGCCATCACTGCCATATGCTTTTGTTGTTCTCTGAGGAGAAAATCAGTCGTGTAGATAATGCTATGCAGATGGGACTTTGCTTGAAGGGGAACTCACATCAGGGCCTTGACTATCTCTGGCCATCCTGGGAGCCAAATGGATCCTGATTAAAATCTACATGGATGGCAACATTTGCTGAGGCAAAACTGTCCATCCCAATATTTATTATATAGCAGCAAGTTGTTGCCACTTGATGCCTGGCCTACTTCAAGCCATAATATAATGCTCTGTACTCTTTCAGCTTCACATAATTTTTCATGTCAGGTTTTAGGAGAATCTGAATCTCAAATTGAAATTTTGAAGCAAGCAAAGGAAAAGGGAGCGTTTTTAGGCAGCAAGACTGGCCTATGTGTGGATGATTCTTATCCCTTTCATGTTTATCTTCCTAAATTTAAGCTTTGTTTTCAATTGCACTTTTTGTTAAGTTCTGCGCATGGGTGCAAGGAACGGAGACAAGGCAGTGAACAGTGAACTTCAACTCTTTATTAACCATCGTGAACAGAGCCAAAACTGGGGGCAGCAGCAGCCCTTTTATAGGGCAGGCTGGTGACCTATTTGTTGTGTCTTCAGAAATGATGCCAGGAGTCGGTGACTTTGTATCAAGCTCTTTTATTGATGTGGGAACCGCACTGAGGCTATTGAGAAACTTTGCGGCTTTTTATTTCTTTAGCCGTGGCGGCCGCGGCCAATAGCACCGCTTTGAATCTCCCGCGATTCGAATAGACCAATCGCGGGAGATTCCTAGCAAGCCAATCAGCGCGGCTCGCCTAGCCAATCAGAGTGCCCCGCGCTTTGGCCAATCAAAGCACGGGGATCTCAAGAATGCTAATGAGGGGACAGAACACTATTAACCAATGAGAACATGGAAGTATTAAACCCTTGAACCAATGAGAGTGGCTCGTCAACAGCCAATCAGATTCTCCAGAACGGACCAATCCGATATCGCTATTATCGGCCAATCAGAAGTGCAGGATTAGAACCCTGCTTTTTTTTTAAGCTTTGATAAAACTTTATTTAAGCACATTTATTAGTTCATAACACTTTTTATGCTTTACGGGGGTAGAGGTGGGGATTGCATTTGTAACACAATCTGGGACCCACTCCTCCATGTATATTCTCTTTACAAACATTATTTTGTCAATGAATAAACAGAATAACAGAGTTGGAAAAGACCTTGGAGGGCTTCTTATCTAACCCCCTGCTCAAACAGAAGACCCTATATCCAGGGGTGGGATTCAAATTTTTTAATAACTGGTTCTGTGGGCATGGCTTAGTTGGTGGTCATGGCTTGGTGGTCATGTGATTGGGTGGACATGGCTTGGTGGTCATGTGACTGGCTGGGCGTGGCCAACTCAACATCACTCACTTCGAGGCACGCATCTCCTCGCCTGGGCTGTCATGACTGTAGGGATGCTGCAACAGTCGTAAGTGTGAAAAACGGTCATAAGTCACTTTTTTCAGTGCCATTGTAACTTTGAATGGTCACTCCACACAAGCAAAGTACCAGCAAAGGAGAGGGGAAATACTCCAGAGACATTCCTGAGACAGGAAGTCTAGTCCTGCCAAGAATGTAATAAGGGTTAACGGAGAGGCAGTTTCTGTAAGCAACACCAGAATGTTTCCTTCCTGCCTTCCTTACAGGATTAGGCCAGTAATTTCTTCTAACAACCAGTTCTCCGAACTGCTTAGAACATTAACAACCAGTTCTAGTGAATAGGTGCGAACCTGCAGAATCCCACCCCTGCTTATATCCTTTCAGACAAGTGGTCATCTAATCTCATCTTGTAAACCTTTAGTGATGGAGCACCTACAACTTCTGGAGGCAAATTGTTCCTCTGATTGATTGTTTTTACTGTCAGGAAATTTCTTCTTAGTTCTAGGCTGGTTTTCTCCTTGATTAGTTTCCATCCATTGTTTCTTATCCTGCCTTCAGAAGTTTTGGAAAATAGGCTGACCCCCTCTTCTTTGTAGCAGCCCCTGAGATATTGGAAAACTGCTATCATGTCCCCCTTATTC
Organism: Hydrophis major; assembly: GCA_033807585.1. Classification (NCBI taxonomy): domain Eukaryota; kingdom Metazoa; phylum Chordata; class Lepidosauria; order Squamata; family Elapidae; genus Hydrophis; species Hydrophis major. The sequence continues at coordinate 16,644 of JAUCBL010001206.1, read as the reverse complement.
CTTCTTTTCATTAAATTAGACATACCCGATTCTTGCAACCATTCTTCATGTGTGTTCTTATTGTTCTCTGACCTCTACATTTTGAAATGCATTTCCCCCATCTCCATTTTTATTTGTCTTTTTTCTACTTGTAAAGTTATATCACCAGATTCTGAAAAAGACTGTGCCTTGTTCTGAATGACCCAAACCCTTTTAGGCCAGAGGGACCCAAAGATTCACTTAGAAGAACACACAGGGTTTTTCAGAACATCTGTTGGACAAAGTTTCTTGGATTCATTCCCATGTAGACTTCATTCTTGGTGCAAGTCTTGTGCAGATGTCTTCACCTGTTCTTTGGAATGGTAAGGACCTCTTCGGGCTTATGACCATGAACGTAGCCATCTGCTATTTAGACATTTAACCAGCCTTGTTGACCAAGGTTGCCTGGAGCAGAGAGGTGACAGGGGGGTGGCAGAGGGGTGGATTCTAGCAGTGGTGAATTCATCTTTGAGAGAGGGGTGGTTGGGGTGTTTTTTGTTTTTTTTTGGCCAGGTAAGGAAGAATTGGTCCACTCCTTTCTCAAGAGGGCATCACTGGATCCCAGCACACTGGACAACTTTCACCTAGTGCCTATCCTCCCTTCCTTTTTAAGGGAAGGTGTAGAAAAGATGGTTGTAGAGCACATTCCTTTCAGTCTGAATTCATGACCTGGGCAATTACTGTGATATTTGGAGAGCGTAAATGTGTTTTTCATATCCCTCTTTTCTTCATATTTTCAACAACATTCTTGACTGAGCCCTGAACTTTGGAAATATTATTCCCAGAGAGTCTTAAATAATTCAAAACCTGGTTTGGAACTTTGGAAATATTATTCCCAGAGAGTCTTAAATAATTCAAAACCTGGTTCCAAATTAATCCAAAAAGGGGTACAGGCCCTTAGACTATATTGTGGTCAGTGGTGGGATTCCAAATTGCGTGTTACCAGTTCTGCATGTCTTGCTGAGGTGCAGCAATCCACTCTGCCCCTGTTGTGGTTCACTGGCAGCAGGTGCCAATAGCTGAGATCTCTGACAGCAAGGACTTGGATGAGGGGCCTGTATATGATGCAGGGATGGGGTCAGGACTAGCGGAGAGTGGGGTGCTACCTGCAGAGCTTGGGGAGTCTAGCCGCAGTGACGCACAGGACCTTGGGAGCCTGTGATCAGTGCGCATATGCACAGGGCTGCTTGAAGGAAAGAGCAGCTAAAGCAGCACAGGCAACTCTGGAGTAAGGCTGGAAGATGATGGCCCCTCCCATAAGAGATAAAAGCCAGCCTTTGGGGTTGGCTTCTTTGCAGGAAGCAAAGAAGTTTTTTTCTACTCAGAGTCCTTGTTGAAGCCCTGCTTATTCCAGTTTATTTTTTGAAACTTCTGGCTTGGGATATTTATCTGCAATTAGTCTTCTGTTCTTGGCAGCCTTTCACAACATTGAAAGGGCTTGCTCTTATCTGGGACAATTAGTTTTGAATGACTCTTGGCTGTGAATAAACAGAATTCATAGCACCGCATTAAAAAGGTTTGCTTTTATACATACTTTGTGTTTGTTTGATTTGAACAGCCACATGAATAAGCTGAGCTAAAAATCAATATAGGACAGGAAATAATGGGGGTGGGGCAGTCAGAGTTGATATTTGCTGGTCAAAATTTCCACTACTGGTCTGCCAGAACTGGTCTGAACTGGCTGAATACCTCCTCTGATTGTGGTGCAGCACAGATGGTAAACTAGGAAAAAACATCATTTCAACTCTGCAGCTTTTGCTGATTCATCCTATCTTATTCTCCTGATTAAAAAAAAAAGTCTCTTTAATTACACTAAAAACCATGCATTTTGTCCACACATCACTGAGATAACTGATGTACATTAGCCTGTCCATATTTTCTACTTTTTATTTTAGATGCCGAGGATACATTACATCCACAACAGGTAGCTGGTATGCATTTTGGGTTTATTCTGCTTTCTTGATAAAGCTAACTGATGTTATTTCCCTTTCCAATGTTGAGCTCCAGATTGATTGGAGCAACAGGCTTGTCCTAGTTGAAATGCGGAGTAATTAATGCAGCCTTATACTAATGGATGCAAATTCTGGAGTGTGCACAGATTTGTGAGGAGGGAGAGAACAAAAAGGGATTAAAGAGTTCACTCAAAGTACAAATTAATTTATTGCTTCATTAAATGGTGTCTGAAGAAGGAGGGGACCTATTAAAAGCATGAACGAGGAATGGAAACATGGAAATGGATGCTTAAATACCTTTATAAACTTGATTTTGGTTTTGAATGTGTGGTGTTGTTTGGAATAATCTTGTGTTGTTGGTTTAGTAATCAGTGGGTTTTTATGTAGCTGAGTTTCTTCATGGAATCAGCACTTTATACAAGTGTTACTTTCTTTGGGAAAAAACTCTTTCAGCATTTGCTCACTAACCTCATAAATTTCAATGTTTCAGTGTATAATTTACGAATGTTAGATTAATTTTTTAAAAGAAAATTAGGGTTTTTTTTCTGTGTGCTTAAACTTTTGAAACTATCATTACTGTGTTATAGCAATTGCCATCCACTTTGATTTGAGAAAGATAAGAAAAAAAGCTTTAGGAGAATTCTGAGAAGAATATGTATAAGAAAATCTGGAACATAATTGCACACTGAAAGCAACACTTTTTGAAATATTTCAAGATAGCTTTTACTTAATAATATGCATAAAAATATCAACATCAAAGAATCATTTGTTTGGTTATTTGCTTATAAATTTTATCTCATATCCATCATGTTATAACTCTGGGTGACAATAATAAAAACATCAATTCACCTCCCCAAACCCTAACAAAAACACCTGATTTTTATTATCAATAAGCAAATACTTCTCCATATATCCACATTCAATTTCACTGGGTTCCAGGCCCTACCCCAATACTTAGAGCAGCTGCTACACAGAAGAAACATTTCATGGGTTCCACCAGAAGACAACATTTGAAGGAAAGGACCTGGAACATAACTGTAGATTGTGAGAAAGAAAGTGTTAATAGAAATATGCAAGAACCGTTACCTGGAAAAAGGAGCTGAAGCATTTCGTTCAATGAAGTGGACTATATGAAATATTATTATAATCAGTCCCATCAATAAAAGTAGTTTTGAGGCTGAAGGTTCGTTCTCTAAGTTTGTTGGTTGGTTTCCAAATGTTTCGTTACCAGGCTAGATAGGTAACATCTTCAGCAGAATTTAGGGGATGTCAGTGTGAGTGATCTATTTATAAGAGAGGTGCCAAACTATGCATGGGTTTGCCATACCTGGGGGAGGGGTATGGTGCTAGGTGGAGGGATTCTGCCATTTGGAATGAAGACAAGCTGACTGACAGGGAGGCGGGGCATCGTGGACTGAGTGGCCTGATGCTACCGCTACAAGCCTCCAGGAGGTGGAAGCCAGCTGACGATCAGCTGTTTGGTGGGCCCCCGGGGATCGGCCGAATGGAGGCTAATCCACCCTGCTGAAGAACAGCTGAGGTGACCGGGCAAGGACTGTAGAGGCAGAGGGGGCATGACCCTCCTCCTCTCCTAGATAAGATGTGCTGCGAGGCTGAAGCTCCCAGTGCTGACTTTACATCCATTTTGCTTTGGGAGCTCATTGTGTGCCAGAGTTCGACTCATTAAATCCAGTCAGCCTCCAACCATGTGGTGTCTTAATTACTGGTTTAGGACCAGAGCTCTTGAGACGAGGTGTGGGTGAAGGTCTTGGGATAGGTCAAGTGTGAGTCATCAGTGAGAATCTTGTGATGGGTCTTGTGATAGAGAGGTTACATGAACAATACAAAAATCATTGGCCACGCTACCACCTGCTACACTTGTGAACTGATCGAAGCCTGGCACTCCACAAGCAAGTCTATCAACAGACACATTGAGCTATAACCAGCCTACGAACCCCTCAGAATCCAAATGAACTGCACAGCCAACCAGAGACAACACCAGCCCTCAAACAAACCTACACAAACCCACTCCCCACCAGCAGTTCTCCCTACTAGCAATTCTCAGCGACCCGTCTCACCTGATGTAAATTCCCTCACCTGAAGTCCTTATAAACAGAAGAATACTGACACTGACATCCTCTAAACTCTGCTAAGGATGTTACATAGCCTGATAACAAAATATTTGGAAACCCACCCACAAGCCCAGAGAATGAACCTTCACCCTCATCCTACACCCGTGCTATAGATATTTGTCACTGTTGCAAAAGTCATTTTACTGTTCCCGTGGAGTTGATTTCCTGAGTCCCTGCCTAGAGGGATTGACAGTTTCAGAGCTGGTGGAATGGATGGATATCCTCAATGAGAGATGGTCCCTCAAATAATCTGGACCTGCCTCATTCAAGGCTTTACAGATGATAATTGGCACCTTGAATTGTATTTGGGAAGAAACTGGAAGCCAGTGCAGTTCATGAGCAAACCAGGGAGGTCCCTGAGCTACACATGTCAGATGCTAGACTAGTCTGTGTGGCTTTCAAGGGCAGCTCCATATAGACTACAATACTCTATAGTCCATCCTTCCAATCCAAGAATGCTGAATCTATGCAAAGATTCCTACCAGGCTGCCATTTGCAATTTGTGCAGGAACCTCAAGTCCAGACAGACTTCTAAATTGCATCTCTATGTCTGTGGAAATGCTATGCTCTCTAGAGTAAAATATCCTCACCAGAAATAGGAGGGCCAAATCTCAGAGCCACTCTGACTTGCTATGATAGAGTTGAACAAGTTCTACCCCACCCAGATGTCACAGCCTCCAAGCCTTGGGCCAACATCCTAACAGGAGGGGTGTATAGCTGGGCATCATTACCATACTGATTATACTACACTCCAGGCCACCAGATGAGCTTCCCCTAGTGTCTCATGTTAAAGAGGAGGAGCGGAAGATTTGAGCCATGAGACGTGCTATGTATGCACCCAGTGTTTTTTATGAGGAAAGTAATCCCAAAAATGCTTTTGCTGTGGCCAAGCAGTTTGCAGAAAGTGAAGAAAATAAAAAGTGCATGTAGAAATTCATATATTATAGGTACACATTTATTGGACTATTTGAGAGAGAAAGAGAGAGAGAGAATATTTCTGAATATTCTGTTAGCATTTTTATTGAATTCACAATAAACTGCTGTAGAAATAGGGCCGAACAATTTGCAATTGCTAAAATTCAGTCCAAAGAAAACTGAATTCATTAGTTCTGAATGACAAATTTAATTATATTTTACTGCTTATGGATTTCAACAATAAGATTCATTGCCATGATAGATTGCATGTTTCACAGTCATATGTTTATATGAATTTAGGACATAAACCAACCAGAAATCATGAAAGTGATGGGCCAGGATGAGAAAGTAATATTAATTTGTCTAATAAAAACTGACTAAAGTTAATTATCACATTTATGAGATTAAGTGATCTGCATCTACTGCTCATCTGTCAAATATAGAAAGCAATCACCTTTGCATAAATATATAAATAGCAGATAAGCGATTACACCAGAGGTGGTATTCAGCAGGTTCTGATCAGTTCTGGAGAACCGGTAGCGGAAATTTTGAGTAGTTTGGAGAACTGGCAAATAGCACCTCTGACTTGAGATTTTACAGTCTCCTTCCCCTGCCATGCCCACAGAACCAGTAGTAAAAAAAATTGAATCCCACCACTGGATAACACATTAAATAAATGTCATAAAAGCAGAAATAGCTGAATGAATGAAAATTAGGAATGTAAATGGGATGAAAAGTAGAATTTGTATGGGGGAAGAAAGCAATAGGAAACACAGATTTAGTGTGTGAAGAATGTGAGGAAAGAGGAAGGAAAGAGAGAGAAGATCAATTTAGATTTAAAAGAAAGGGTTAAATTTGTCAGGAAAGCAGTGGCTAATTTCAAAGGTATAATAATAATAACTATGGTGGCGCACAGGTTAGAATGCAGTATTGCAGGCTAACTCTAACCACAACCAGGAGTTTGATCATGACCAGCTCAAGGTTTACTCTGGAATGGGACAACTTGCCACAGCCAATTGGTCATGGTCAACTTGCCATGGCCAACTCATCACAACCAATTTGCTGGGGGACATTTCACTGCGAGACAATTCAAAAATTCAATTTAATTATTTAAAATAATTAAAACATTATTTCAATGTTTGTCATTCATATTTCATTTTTTCCCTTCCTTTGGCACCTTTTCTTTAATTATTATATTCCACTATTTTTCAATATTTGTGTAATTCTTGTCCCATAGCTAGATGGACATAGCGAGTTGCCTGCAGTAAATTGGCTGTGTGGAGTTGGCCATGGCCAGTTGTCATAAACCCAATTGAACTCAGCCTTCCATCCTTCTAAGGTCAGTAAAATGAGGGCCCAGATTATTGGGGGCAATAGGCTGACATTGTAAATTGCTCAGCGTGTGCTGTAAAGCAATGGCCCACAACCCTTTTTGCACCAGGAACCAGTTCCATGGAGAGAGGTTTTTCCATAGACTGGAGGGGGTGTGGTTTCATGTGCTGCTTGCATCCTGAAGATGGTGCTTCACTTGTTTGTGTGGCCTGGTTTCTGGCATTCTGTGGGCTAGTACCAATCTGTAGGCTGGTACCAGTCTACAGACCAGTGGTTGGGGAACCCTGCTGTAAAGCACTATGGAGTGGTATATATGTCTAAGTGCTCTTGCTCTTGCTAGTGCTATGCTTAGTTAGACCCACTGTCTTCATCCTATATTAATCCAGTGCTGCATTGCGAATAGATATGATTTGTCATGTATTAGTATATCTGCATCTGGACTTCCAGTTTGAGCTTCTTCAGCGACAGACCGAAACCTCATCTCTGCGAGGCTTCGATTCGTACTTGCTGCTGGAGCGCCCCAAGCCAGCTGGCTTCGGGGCTAAGCCACCCCGTAGAGGTGGTAAAGAGGGAGGAGACTGCCTGCAGGGTTGAGGAGAGCCACATCTCTCCTCCCCAGCTGGCCATTACTCCCTTTCCTGAAGGCGGTTGCAACAGTGGTCAGAAATGGCCACCACAAAGAAGAACTCGACCAGAAAAGAATGTGCAGGAGGAAGATAAGAGAAAGTTTTGGTTGACTGGGTCAAACAGCAAAAGCAACAAATAAGGTATCTTGGAACTGAAACTATTAAAAAAAAAAATAACATTGTTCCCTAAGAAGATTTTTAAGCTGTGAAGGAGAGAGAAAGGGGAAAAGACTTGATTTTTTTTCTCCTTTTCCTATACTGACAGCTAAGAGACTGAAGTAAGAAATTGGAAAAAAAATCCACTTTGACATCAATAGGCATTTAATGCTGAAAATAAACAGTCAAAGGGATAATAAAGATTTCTGGATAATTAAAAGCTTTTGAAAACAGAAAAGGAGAGAAAAAGAATAAAAGGGCAGGATCTGGAAGGGAGGAGACTGCCTGGAATTAAAAAAAGAACTTACAGCAAAATCTCAACAAGACTTCCAAAAGATACATTCTAACTGAAATATCGCAACAAAAACCCCAGGAAGAGAAAGTTGAAAAAGAAATAAGAAGATATAACTCGGGACTCTCTGGATTACTTGATGATTTCTGGATTCTTGGTTATTGTTTTGAATGACTAAAATCAATCGGGTGGTTGTTTAAAACTGTTTAAAATGGCTCCACTTTTAGAAGAACTGAAAATGGAACTTAAAGAGTACAAAGAAGATGCACAAGAAGGGAGAGGTTCTTTTGGCTTCGTATTTCAGTTTTTAGAAATGGAGAGTTGGAATTATGAGAAACAACAAGAAATGCCTGTGGAACAAGAAGATTGCAACAAAGAAGAAGCCATCTTTAATGAACAAGTAATCTTAGATGGGGAAAAAAAGGAAAGGGGGAAAAGAGAATGGAAAGTTTAAGATTGGGAAAAACAACTCCAAAGAAATAGAGTGAAAAATAAGTATAAAATCAGAAAGCAACAGAAGAGGGAAATGCAGAAGAGAGAATTAGAAATAGAGACAAGGGGGTAAAAGGGGGAGGGAGAAGATGAGGGAGGAAGAAAGAAAGGAAAAGAAATGATAAAGGACAGAAACAAAATACAGAGAAACAGGGCCTATTTAGAGATAATGAGTGAAAATTTAATGGAAAAAGGGATTCTGCAAAGGTACATAAGATAGTATGGTTATATTAGAAACAGAAATAATTTTAGAAAATATGAAACAATGTATGATTAAAATGTCTGATAAAATAGCTATCATAATTCAGTGGAATGTTTGTCAATAAATAATTGTAATAAAAGGTATATTTAATGATTTGTAAAACTTTTGTGAAGAGAAATAAGGGAAAAATTAATTATGGAGATTTTATGTGTTTTTAAGGAAGTATGATATTTAATTGAAAAGAAGTGCTAAAGATGTTAAGACTGGAACGGAATGAGGGTTTATAATTACATATATTTACAATCTTTTTTTTTAAAGAATATAGTGTGTATTATAAGAATTTACCAAGCAGAATTCGATTGGAAGTTATGTATTATGTATTATATTGAAGGTCATAACCTTAAGGTATATATTGAAGTTTAAATAAGAGTTGAATGGATGTAATTAAAAGATATAAAGGTGCCATACTCCAATTAATAACTACAAGAGAAAACTTCTTTAATGAGAAAAGATAATATGAAATTGAAACAGAACAGACAAAAGTATAAATATAATGATTTGAATTGAGATGAGATGAGATAATAAAATTAAAATTGAAAAAATCAAAAGAGGGAAAAACTATATAGAAAATGTAAAAAGGAATATGGAATAGAATACAAAAAGGAGCATGAAATTGAGTTTTGTGTCTATATGAAGAGGTTCAACCCGGGACCATCCTATTTTCAAAAAAGATGTTTTAGTTGTATTTTGTGTGTGAAAACCCAAACAAAACTTTATTAAAAAAAAAAAAAAAATCACGAATGAGCCAATCCAGTCCTTGTGTTCATCATCAATAGTTTTCATTCTCTAACCTCAATGCTGGGGGAAAAGTAATCCAATTTGTTCATAAACTCAATATATGACAACATGAGTCATTTCAAAAAAAGCATTTAACTTCATCTCAAAACCCCGAATTTGTATGTATATTTGTTTGGAAATAAGACTTATTTTATCCAGTAACTGTATTTAATGGTAACTGTATTTTATGTGGCAAGTACTGATCTGAAGAATTATTAGCTATAGAGTAAAAATTCAACATTCTATTCAGGATAAAAATACTCTGAAATGTTTTCAAGTTAAGTTTTACATTTTTACAATAAAAGCAAAAACGTGGAATTTGGGGATTTATAGTGTTGTAGAACTTTATAATGATGCCACCAATGGACCAAAGACCAATGGACCAAAATAGACACCATATTAAAGTGGCATTTTCTAGCCTGACTTTTTTTTTCTGATGGCATGTTCATACTGCTTTGAATATTGATTTCCAGGCTTATTTCATTGTCAGTATTAGAAAGTTGGTCCCTGTTTATTCTCTCAACAGCCTTTCAGAATGCCTAAGAAGTGATAAAAAGAGTTGTATTACTTTCTTCAATGAAGAAAATACATATGCATAAAGAAGGGACAAAAAAGAATCTCTATTAAATTTTTGATAACTACAAATTCCATACAGTATAAAGTCTTGGGCCTGATTTGGTGATCTTAGAATGTATGTTTACTTCCCATTCCCGTTGCCTTTTAGAAAAAGAAGAAAGCAAGCAAAGCACATTTGAGACAGCGATGACTTGGATGCAGAGTGAATGTGATTTAAATCAAGTCGATTTAAATCATGATTTAAATCACTAGTAAAAAGGCTTGATTTAAATTGACTTGATTTAAATCATAATATTTAAAGAGCAGCTGTCATCTCTATCCTGCAGCAGCTCCTCCTCTGACTCACGGACAGTCCCATTCACATTAGTGGGATGGCCAGTGATGTGGCAGTGATACAACAGGTTGAGGGATGTGACAGGCAGCAGGTGAGTGGGTGCCTGCTAACAGGCGCTGCCACGATGGTCTTTAATATTATATTTATAAGCTGCTTAGAAGGTTTCACTTTCATGTTTATTGCTTGCCTTTCCTCCTCACATTTAAAACTTGGTGATACAGATGCATTTCTTTTCAAACAATCATACAGTTTGTAGTGTACATAGATTTGCAAAATAATGGGATAAAGGAATATTCATGAACTTTGTTTTATGATTTATCTCATGGTTACTGTGAAATTGTGTGAATGCATCAGTGCAGTACATGTTATCTCAGCTTGCATAACATTGGATTCACTGAATGAGTTTAGCAAAAATATTAATATTGCAGACTATACAGCTTCATGCTATATAACTAATTTTATTTTTTATTTATTTATTTGATTTGATTTGTCAATCGCTTACAAGATAATAGGTGTAAGTATATACATAGTTATGAATACATAAAATGGGTACATATAAGAAAAATAAAAGAAACAATAGGACAGGGACGGTAGGTATGTTGGTGCGCTTATGCACGCCCCCTACAGACCTCCTAGGAAAGGTTTTTGGGGTTTGGGGAAAAAAACCAGAGTCAGGTAGAGTATTCCAGATACTGACCACTCTGTTGCTGAAGTCGTATTTCCTGCAATCAAGTTTGGTGCGGTTAAGCTTGAGTTTGTATCTATTGTGTGCTCTTATGTTGTTATGGTTGAAGCTCAAGTATTCATTGACATTCCAATGTATGATTTTATATACCATACTTAGATCAGACCGAAGACGGCATAATTCAAGATTTTCTAGGTCTAGAATTTCAAGTCTGGTGGCATAAGGTATTCTACACTGAGTAGAGGAGTGGAGAACTCTTCTTGTGAAATATTTCTGGACTTTCTCAACTGTGCTAATATCAGATACATAATGTGGGTTCCAGACTGATGAGCTGTATTCGAGTATTGGTCTATTTGTATGCTCTAGTTAGTAGTGTGATATTACCAGAGAAAAAGCTACGTAGGATTAAGTTAACAACTCTTAATGCCTTTTCGGCTATGTAGTTAAAGTGGGCTCTAGCACTTAGATCATTAGAGATGAGTATTCCAAGGTCCTTTACAGAGCTTAGATTATCAACAAGGTCTTGACTATTCAACTTGTATTTTATTTTCTGATTTTTTTTGCCAATATGTAAGATAGAGCATTTATTTGTTGAGATTTGAAGTTGCCCTTTGTTTGACCATTCTGATACATAGTCAAGGTCTTTTTGAAGGGCAGCAGTATTGTCTGTGGTATTGAACAGCTTTACATCATCAGTGGAAAATGCAGTTGCTCTTAATATAATCACAGAGGTCATTTATGTAGAGTATGAAGAGAGTTGGTCCTAGAACACTGCCTTGGGGGACACCACTGTTGACAGGTACAGAATTTGATAGGACTCTCCCATTTGTTGACCATTTGCTGTCTGTTTGACAGGAATGTTTCTATCCAGTTATGCAGTTGTCCAGAGATACTGTAAGGTTTTAGTTTTAGTAGTAGTTTGTCATGTACCACTGAATCAAAGGCTTTACAGAAGTCTTTGTAGATTGCGTCTATTGCTAAGCTCCATTTTATGCTGAATAAACTAAATTATTAATGTATCTTAAATTAAAAATCTATCTAATGATAGATTTTTAGTCCTAAAGGATTTTATTAAAAGAAATTTGATCAAAATAAAAAAATCTGATTTAAATTAAAAGTAATCAATTTAAACAGAAAAAAGTCAGATTTTTTTTTAAAAAAATGTTAATCATTGGTTTTTACCCACCTTGATGACTGAGCATCTCCATAGACATTTAGCAATCACAAGTAAGACCACATTTTCTCTGAGATAATCTATCCTGGATGAATATGAGGGGAAGAAAAACCTGATGGCATTTGATGTGTCCAGTGCCATATTCTTCCTCCTTTACCATTGAACTGATGAAAGAAACAGAGCAATGGTAGGATTCAATTTTTTTTTACTACCGGTTCTGTGGGCATGGTTTTGTGGGCATGGTGTGGCTTGGTGGGTGTGGCTTAGTGAGCATGGCAGAGGAAGGTTCCTGCAAAATCCCATTCCCTCCCCACCCCACTAACCTGCTTTCCAGCTCTGCTCTCCTGTGCAGAGCAAAAAAAGAAAATCCCGCCGATCAGCTGGGACTCGGGAGGCAGAGAAGAGATGGGGCCAGGGCCAGTTAGAGTGGTATTTGCAGGTTCTCTGAACTACTCAAAATTTTCGTTACCAGTTCTCCAGAACCGGTCAGAACCTGCTGAACACCACCTCTGAAGCAGAGGTGGTATTAGTCAAAAAGTATGAATTGTACAAGATATTTTAGAGGCTGGTTCATGTCTATGGTTGTTTGATGGAAATTCCAGCTAGATTGGAGGGAGGTGTTAAGCAGGGGTCTGGTTTGGAGTCATTGTACTACAGCAAATGGCATAGACTTTACTCTCCCTCCCCCAAAATCTTTGAAGCCTCATCTTGCCATCTCCAAGGGAATGCAGATAGTCTGGTGAGATTCATGAAGCCTAAATGACTAGTGATAAAACTCCTGTTGAAATTCCTCATGATTGGTTCCGGTTGTTTTCACTTGACAGGTTGTGCTGGTATGTGCATGTATACTGATGGATTGTAAGTTAGATTGAAGGAGAAGCTATGTAAAATTGTTAGATTTTTCCTTTCCAACATATGCCAACTTTGTTCTAAGTTCAATACAGATCCATCATGAGAAGAAAAAAAACCTGCCTTCCATTAGCAGGAAAATAGACTGGATCTAAGCATATCTTTCCACTGTTAGCATTCCAACAAAGCTCCCCATTTCATTCAGCACTCAGAAACAAAGATCATCCAAGTAAGAATTTGTTAAAGAAGTCATACTGGCACATCTGGAAAAACCTGAATCTGAGAGTTCCGGGTTTTCCCTTTGTAACTGAAAATCAAAACCCCATCCCCTGCACCCACCAGTCCATCACATGGTCCAATCATTCATTGTCCCAAATGGAGACATTTCTCCAACCACTCCTTTCCAGGTGCAGGGTAGCTTGACCTTGACTTTATGAGAAAAATGTTGTTACGTCTAAACTTCTACCTCTCTATGAAATCCCCCCTCCCAAATTCCCAGGCACTAAGATGGAGCAGCATCAAAGCTTCTAAGTAAAATATGACTTCCAAAGTTGACATCCACCTTCCCCTCTAATTTTTTTCCAGAATCTAAATTTTTTTTCCATAACTCAGATTTTGGAAGTGTTCTAGTTCCAATTAAGGGGTCAAAAACAAATTAGAATGTCCTTACAAATAAAAAAAAGTGATTGAGGATTTAATTCTTCTGCTCATCTCAAAAAATATCTGTTCTCATGCCATCCCTTGTCATTTTGAATAACAGTTGCTCATTCTTTGGCAGAAAGTTAATGGCCATTCCACCTTTGCCAGACACAATCATTCCATCAAATTGATTAGCTGCTTCACTAGAAGCATGTCTGCAACCATATCTCTGTCTCATCAACAGTTCAACTGATGCCACCACCAATTAATTACAGATAATAATTACTCAGAACTTTATCACACATTACATTTTTCTCCACTCTTTCTTTTCCACACAATGAGTTGTTATTGTGTAAACTAAGTTTTCTCTCTCTCTCTCTGAAAATGATGAAATTTGGATTTTTATTTGCATATGATATTTATTTGACTTGACTTTTCTTTCTAATGTTTTCCTGCAATTGCAAGGTCACCTTTCATATCAATTGAGAGTTGATCCATTTGGTTGAAACAGGAATTAATTGACTAGATTGTTGCACAAACCAGACACTATGGGCTAAAAGAGAGCAACTGGCCCAAAATCATGCCTTTCATGCCTAAGGTGGGACTAGAACTCACAGTCTGCTAGTGATTGGTCCAATGTCACCCAGCCAGCTTTCATGCCTAAGGCAGGACGAGAACTCAGAGTCTCCTGGTTTCTAGCCTGTGGCCTTAATCACTAGACCCTTTATGACATTTATATGACTGATGGTTCAAATTTGAAAAAAAAAAAATGGAAGGATACAATGGGGTTACCCGATGAGGGAGAGGAAAGAAAATAAAGTTACATCAAATTCAGTAATTTTTTAAACTATTTCTCTGAAGATGGTTAACACTTTTAGATTGTCTGTCTAGACCAGGGCCCCCCAGCCCGTGGTCCATGACCTACTACTGGGCTGCTGGCTAATTGCCACTGGGCCATGTGAGGGGCTCGCCAGTGTATGCGTAGACAGCCCCACTTGAGGAGGCTTGTTGTGGATGCTTGTGGCCCTACTCGCATTACCATTGCTTCAGATGTCATGGGAATGGATGTGCATGCATGCATGAACATATGTGCTTGTCCCTCCCACAAAATCATCCCCTTTTTCCTCCTTCCCCCACTCCAGGCCACCAACCCAGAAAGGTTGGGCAACTCTGATTTAGACAGATTTTTCAATCTGCATGAAAACAAGGGATAAGGTAATTTATGATTCGGGGAGGGTTTCTAGAACTTATTTGGCCAAGATAAACAAAGAAGAACGGACAGAACCTAAGCCCCCAATTTTTATACTTTTCTAAATTGTGACTGTGACCGAATAGCATCAAATAGATTTATACCAGTTTTTACAACCCCAGACTGCATTAATAAGATAAGATGAACATTCCTAATCTATTTATAAAACATATAATCAGCCTATAATAAAATCCTACCTTCTACCCCCATTGTAATTCTATTCATATTTTTAAAATCTCTAATTAGACAACGAAGGAGGTTCTAAAGTCACATTAAAAAGAAAAGGAGAAAAAAAAATGTGTGATGTGTATCTTGATATAAATTCATCTGTAGAGAAGAGGCATTGTTAATAATCACTTGTAATTTGGGAGTTGAATAAATCATACCAATCCAATATATAAAATTTTGCAGATATCAAACATAAATCAAAATCCACCTCAACAACAACTAAGAGACCATATCAGAAGCTTTTTCAGTGTTCAAAAATAATTATATCTGCTAAGTCTTCTCTGTTTGGAATAGAAGCAGGAACATTACTGAAAAATCAAAAGTTTGACAGTCCAATATAAATATACCCTGAATTGGTTGGATGATAGTTTGAAAAACATCCAATAATCTGTAGGCCAAAATAGAGGTTAAAATATTACTGTTCACATTTAGGAAATTGGTCTGCAAAGAGAACAAATAGTTGATACTTGTCTGGTTTGGGCATAATTACAGTATAATGCCTACCTGATAAAAAAACAGAGATTTCTTTGAAAAAGCTTCACTATAGATTTTGGGTCAAATGGAAAGCAACAAGCTAATGTATTTTTGATCCCAAACTATTGGGATAAGCACTTTTTCCAACTTCACAGATTTAGTTATAGTGGCTATTTCTTGAAGGAAAGAAGTTGTGTAAGGATAGCACTTGATCTTAGGATGAATGCAGGGGTTGGATTCAAATATCTTAACAACCATTTCTGTGGGCGTGGCCTAATTTGTGGGTGTGGCTTGGTGGTCATGTGACTGGATGGGCACAGCTTGATGACTGGGCATGGCTTTATGATCAAGTGACTGTCTGGGCATGGCTTGTATGTAAATATTGTAAATATTGATGTAAATATTGATTTTTTTCATTAAAAAGGAGCAACTTTTATCCAAAAGCAGGCAAAGCAGGCAAACAGATTGAGTTGCTTTCAGAATCACAGATTCACTCACAGATCTACCTTTCTGCAACCTGCTGCCTGAGTCTGCACTGAAAAATCGAAGCTTCCTAAGAAGGTTTAGCTCTGCTCTCAGGCCACTTCTCTCCCCACTCCTCCCCAACTCCCTGAATACTACCCTGTCTGGGCCTCAAGAAAGCCTTCCAGGGCAAAGGCAAAGCAGTACAACAACTATTTAGATTAGCTGGGAAGCAAGAAATATGATGATTCCTTGCTTTCTAGGAAATCTAAATTGTGCAGCACAGCTGATAGTTGGAACAGCTGATCGTCGGGGGAAAAAAGGGAATAATAGCAGTTTACAAAAATTAGATGAAGGCACAACACAGGCAAGTTGGATGGCATGCATGCAAGATAAGGAGTGATTAGGTGGGGTGAGGCAGGGAGGGGCAGGACCAGCCAGTGGCATTATTTGCCGATTCTCTGAACTGCACAGAATTATAACAACTGGTTCTATAAAACCGGTCCATACCGGGAGAAACCCACCCCCTGGATGAATATGATGAACAGTTTTCTGTGGAAGGTGTCTATCTTCTGTTGATGAAGAATTAGTATAACGGAATTACAGAGTTGAAGATCTTCTAGTCCAACCTCTTACTCATACCATTTCAGATAAGTAGTTGTCCAATCTCTTCTTTAAAACCTCCATTGCTGGATCAGTCAGAACTTCTGCAGGCAAGTTTTTCCACTGATTAATTGTTTTGTCAGTATTATATAGATTAGAACAACATTGAAATGATTCCTTATTGATTGGGAATCTTATATACAGCTTTACATTTATATTCCAAATAGATGTACAGAATCTATTATTATATTACTTAATTTAAGTTTTAAAGTACTAGAGTTCTCTTCCTTCTCCTATTATTATTGTCATACAAAGTGCAATAAAAAGTCTATATATCAGTCTGGAGATAAATGGGATGCATAAGCAATAACATTTCTTGGACATTTTTTCCTCTAAAAATTCAATTTTAATCAACTT
>JAUCBL010001205.1:0-20152 GCA_033807585.1 Hydrophis major | reverse complement strand
GCCTTAATGGGGGGAAGCAAGATTTAAAAAAAAAAAGTTTATTTAGAGACAATGGGTGAATTTAATTTAGATTAAAAGAGGGATTCTGGAGGGTATATAAGAGTGTGTTTTTATATGTATATTTAGAATAAAAAATTTATTATGTAATTTTAGAATCTTTTAAACAGAATCCCAAGAAAGATTTATATGTAGTATTTTTAAGTTAGGTAATGAGTTATAGATGTAACTCCAATTGTTGTACAGGAGAAGTATAGTAAAAGAAAAAAGATGAATGGATGTTTGGAAATAGAACAGACAAAGAATGTTGTTGAAAATGGTAATAATGGAAGGATATATATGCTTTGATTTTGTATATTGATAAAAGGCAATAAAATTTTAATTGATAAATAATTTGGATGGAAAAGAGAAGTAGGGACAAGATATGAAGTTAATATTATATGAAATATTAATATTATAATCTTGAAATGTTATGTTTTATTGGTTTATCATTATTATTTTTTTTTTAGAAAAGAATTTATAAGCTGTTATGCCTTGATTTTGTGTGCATTGTTTTTAGAAAACTGATAAAAATGGTTTTTATATACATATATATATAAAAAAAAAATGATAATAAGATATGGAAGGAGATTTAGGTTGAATATGATGTTTGAATTTGTGTCTGTGTAAAGAGTTTTAACCCGGGAACAGACAACCTTCAGAAAAGATCTTTTAGTTTTGTCTATGTTTTATGTTTTGTGTTTGTATGTTTGTGTATTATGCTTATGATAAAACTAACAAAATTTGTTTTTTATTAAAAAAAAAAAAAGGAAAAAAGAATCAATAAAACCTTGGAGGAATGTTAGATGAGAATAATTTAAACAAGCCAGAAAGAAAAGAATATGATGACTATAAAATGGATAAATATGGAAGAGAAATGAAATTGAATAGGAGTAAAGAGATAATGAGAAATTTGATGAAAGATATTTGTGTGTCCATATGGGGATGGGATAAATTGGAATTATGCTGTATAAAAATATTGTTTTGTTTGACTTGTAAGGACTTACAATATTAAGAGGTTTTATGTGTTTATGTATTTACTGGTTAATGATGTGTTGTTTTATCTTTAAAATTAATAAAAATTTGTTTCAAAAAAAAAAAAAATCAAGCTTTGTGCAGAAGCTAAATTGCAGGTAGCAACGGAAATTTCAGCAGAGCTTTAGCCCAATAGAGGCAGCCTGTGCCATATGGATGGTCCCAGGGCAAAGTTAAATCCACCATGCTTCCTCTTACCTACGTTTGTCCTACGACCGAAGAGGAAACTAAGTGCAAATGAGAGAAGTTGACATGTTCTGCCCCCATTTGGAGAACTCAGACATGTTTTAATAGCTTGGAAGTTTTTTTTATCTAGAAATCCACAGGGGATGCATTGAGAATTACTGTTCTTCTGAAAATTGCAAGGAAAAGAAATTGTCCTATCCACTCAGTACTACATTTTGTTTGTGCACCAGAAAAGGGAAAAAAAAAAACATGTTTGTGTCTGTTGTTGCTATTCCACAGAGCATATGGAGTTGAGAGACAAAGTGGAGTTGACTTTTTGACCTACATGAAATTGAGCAGCTGCACACAAGATGGACTTTGGCATGAACCATAGTTTGTTGAAATACTATAAATGGTGAATGGGGTATGTTCAGGGGTGGGATTCAAATTTTTTAACAATTGGTTTTGTGTGCATGGCTTAGTGGTCATGATATTGGCTGGGCGTGTCCAACTCAATGTCACTCACAACGAGGCACGCATCTCCTCGCCTGGTCTTTCATGACTATGGGGATGCTGCAACAGTTGTAAGTGGGAGAGTATCCAGTCTCTTTCTCTTACTGATCGCAGTGATTTATCAGAAAACTATGTAAGGGGTTGGGAGGAAGGGGTCCTTGTGAATATTATTCTGCTAGTCATTAGTGACTCTTGAGGGCCAGCACTCATCTCTGTTTCAAGGCCATTGAGCCAGCACTGTCCGAAGACACTTCCAAGGTCATGTGGCCTGCATGATGTCAGAGACTGCAGTTACCTTCCCACTGGTGGTACCTATTTATCTACTTGCTTTTTCGTGCTTTAAAACTGAGAGGTGGGCAGGAGCTAGAGCAAGAAATGAGAACTCGCCCCGTGGCATGGTGCGGTGCGCGGGTCTTGAACCCAGGCTGCCGGTTCCCCAGATGTGAAACCCAGTGAACTGCTGAGCCACTGTGCTGACCCATGTAATGGTCTCCTCCATAGGAATAGTGGGAGACTGACCCCTCCGGTAAAGAGATGTGCTCTCATAGCTGCACATTTCAGAAAGGAGGGGAAAGGTACGCATGCATACATATTGATAAGGAATAACTTAATAGATCTGGGGGTATTTCCTGCCCTTCTCTTATCTACAGAGAAGAACAGTCTTTGAAAAAATGGCATCTTGAGAATCAGGGATTGTGTTCTGACCTTGGGTTCCCCAGAAAACTCTAAGCAGACACTTTGTTCTGGCAAAGCCCCTTTTATTAAAATGAAGGTGAATTTCTTGCATTCTCATTCAGCCAAAGGCCTGGCAAACAGTCTTTCCAGAGTGTCCTAAGGAGCACAGACCTTATCTAGCCTGGAGAGCTGCCAAGTAACTATTTCCAAACACGGTGCTGACAAGGAGGAGCTCGGCAGAGAGTCTCTGAGATGCACAGACAGAGCTTCAGACAGCTGCAATTAATGAATTGTTTCTTGTAACTCCCCTCCCTTTTTGCTCCTCTTTTAATCCCTACAGGAGGGATTAAATAAAATTCTCTGATTTTTAGGGGAGGACTAGCCGCCGAGAGTTGCCTCCAAGTGGGATGAGCGGTGCACAAGTTGAATAAATAAAACACTGCGACTTTTTTTTTTGAATTTTTTTTTATTGATTTTCTACAAACAAACAAGAGAAACAAAACATTAAAACATCAACTCTCTTATGTACATCCAGCGTGTTGGTTGGTTCATCAGTTTTGTGCATTCATTTTGTAGTCTCAATTACAATTATGTTACATAACAACTCATATTGTCGATCCAAACTTATATATCCTAATATCGCTATTAAAAAAACTTTTGACTATACTTTTAATGATTCATGCTTTATGAGATAACAATACTTTAAATAGTTTATTCTACAACAAATCATATAATCATACCAAATCTATCCTAAAAACACTTTATAAATATAATGTTAAATAACAAAGACAAAAGAAAAAATAAAGATATTCCTTGCTATCTAACATGCTAAATATTCTATTATTGTATTTTATCATCTAGCCATTGATAAAAAAGATCCCAAATTTCATAAAATTGTTTATCCTCTTGCTCTCTAATTTCAAATGTCAATCTACTCATCTCAGCACATTCCAATATTTTCTTAATAATTTCTTCCTGTGATGGTATTTTCTCATTCTTCCAGTTTTTAGCAAATACAATCCTAGCCGCTGTTAATACATTTACAATCAAATATTTCAAGTCTTTACTGTATGTATCTGGTAAAATTCCCAATAGAAAAAACTCCGGTTTCAAATCTATATGTTTCTTTATCATTTTTTCCAACCACATGCGAATTTTAGTCCAATATTTTCTAGCATCCTCACAAGTCCACCACATATGGTAATACAAGCCGGGTATCTGATGACATTTCCAGCATTTTTCAGATTTGTTCTTAAACATTCTTGCTATTCTTGTCGGGGGAAAGTGCCACCTGTAAAACATCTTATACAAGTTTTCTTTATATGCTGACATTGTCATTTTATAATTCTGAGACCACAATTTTTGCCATTTCTCTAGATCAATCCCATATCCAAAATTCTTCCCCCAAACAATCATAGTTTCTTTAACTTGTTCTTCCTCTAATTTCATTCCCAGTAAATAACCATATAATTTTTTAATCACCTTCTCATCAGTACCCATCAAGATCTTATCTAAATCAGTCTGCTTATCATAGAATCCCTCCGTTTTAGAATCTTCATCATACCTTGAATGTATTTGCGCATATGAAAACCAATTCATCTTTATACCTTGTTCCTCTAAGATTTGAATCGATTTAAGTTCACCCTTTTCATCCAATAGTTCCCCATATCTAACTGTTTGTTCGTTCGTATAAATTATAGGATAGGAAAATGCTTCAATAGTCGATAACCAAACTGGAATTTTCAAATAACATTGTCTTTTTATCTTCTCCCAGTTTAACCACAAAGACTCCCGTATATAATGTCTTCTAAAATAACCCTGTGTTTTAGTTCCCTTATACCATAAAAAAGCATGCCAGCCCAACAGCAAATCATGACCTTCTAGTGTCAACAATCTAGTCTTTCTTAATGTTATCCATTCTTTTTTTTTTTTTTGAAAAAGATTTTATTAATTTTCTACAGACAAACAAAACAAACAAAACATAAAAACATCAACTCTCATATGTACATCAAGTGTGTCAGTTGGTTCATCATTTTTGTGCATTCATTCTGTAGTCTCAATTACAATAATGTTACATAACAACTCATATCATCAATCCAAACTTATGTATCCTAATATCACCAAAAAAAAAATTATTTTTGACTATATTTTTAATCATTCATGCTTTATGAGCTAACAATACCTTAAACCAATTTACTCTATAACAAATCCTATCATCATATCATATCAATCCTTAAAAAACCTTTTATAAATATAATGTCAAATAACAAAATAATAACAAAACATTCTAACATTCTAAATATTCTATTGTCGTATTTTATCATCTAACCATTTATAAAAAAGATCCCAAATTTCATAAAATTGTTTATCCTCTTGCTCTCTAATTTCGAATGTCAATCTGCTCATCTCAGCACATTCCAATATTTTCTTAATAATTTCTTCCTGTAATGGTATTTTCTCATTTTTCCAATTTTTAGCAAACACAATCCTAGCCGCTGTTAATACATTTACAATCAGGTATTTCAAATCTCTGCTATATATATCAGGTAAAATTCCCAATAAAAAGATCTCCGGTTTCAAGTCTATATGTTTCTTTGTCATTTTTTCCAACCACATGTGAATTATAGTCCAATATTTTCTAGCATCCTCACAAGTCCACCACATATGGTAATACGAGCCGGGTATCTGATGACATTTCCAACATTTTTCAGATTTGTTCTTGAACATTCTTGCTATTCTTGTCGGAGGAAAGTGCCACCTGTAAAACATCTTATACAAGTTTTCTTTATATGCTGTTGACATTGTCATTTTATAATTTTGAGACCACAATTTCTGCCATTTCTCTAAATCAATCCCATATCCAAAGTTCTTCCCCCAAACAATCATAGTTTCTTTAACTTGTTCTTCCTCTAATTTAATTCCCAGTAAATAACCATATAGTTTTTTAATCACCTTCTCATCAGTACCCATCAAAATCTTATCTAAATCAGTCTGTTTATCATAAAATCCCTCCTTTTTGGAATCTTCATCATACCTTGAATGTATTTGTGCATATGAAAACCAATTCATCTTTATACCTTGTTCCTCTAAGTTTTGGATCGATTTAAGTTCACCCTTTTCATCTAAAAGTTCCCCATATCTAACTGTTTGTTCCTTCTTATAAATTATAGGATAGGAAAATGCTTCAATGGTCGATAACCAAACTGGAATTTTCAAATAACATTGTCTTTTTATCTTCTCCCAATTCAACCACAAAGACTCCCGTACATAATGTCTTCTAAAATAACCCTGTGTTTTAGTTCCCTTATACCATAAAAAAGCATGCCAGCCCAGCAGCAAGTCATGCCCTTCTAATGTCAACAACCTATGTTTCCTTAATGTTATCCATTCTTTCACCCACATCAAACTTGCAGCTTGATAATACAATTCCCAATTAGGCAGGCCAAAACCTCCTCTAATTCTAGCATCTTGCAGAAGCTTTAGCTTTATTCTCGCTTTTTTACCTTGCCATATAAACTTCAACATGATTTTATTTAAATCTTCAAAATAGTCTTTTCCAAGCCTAATTGGTATTGTTTGAAACAAAAATAGGATTCTGGGTAAAATATTCATCTTAATTGTTGAAATTCTCCCTATTAATGACAATAGCAAGTTTTCCCACTTCTTCAAGTCTGTAGCTATCTGTTGTTTAAGTTTAATATAATTATTCTCTTTTAATGTGCTACATCTTGCTGTCAAGTATATCCCCAGATACTTAACCTTATTCGTAACCTGGATTTTCAACAGATCTGCCAGTTCTTCTCTTTGTTTCAGTAGCATGTTCTTTGTCAAAATCTTTGTTTTATCTTTATTTATTTTCAAACCAGCCACCTCACCATATATCTCTATCTTTTCCAATAACTTTGGAGCTGTTTCTAATGGATCTTCCAAAATAAAAGCTAAATCATCAGCAAAAGCTTGTAGTTTGAATTCTTCCTTTTTAATTTTCATTCCTTTTATGCTTTTATCATCTCTAATATTTCTATTCAACATTTCCAAAGTCAATACAAATAGCAAAGGAGATAGGGGACATCCTTGTTTTGTGCCTTTTCTTATATTAATAAAGTCTGTAAGTTCTTCCTCCATCATTACCTTTGCTGTCTGTTTATTGTATATGGCTTCTATTGCTTGAATAAATTTTCTGGCAAAACCCATCTGTTCCAATAGTAATAACATAAATCTCCAGTTCACGTTATCAAATGCCTTTTGAGCATCTAGAAATATCAAAGCCATTTGCTTTTCAGGATGAGCCTCATAGTATTCCAAAGTATCCAAGATTACTCTCATATTGTCTCTAATTTGTCTCTTTGGCAGAAATCCATTTTGATCTGGGTGGATAAAATTAATTAAATTTTTTTAAGTCTTTCTGCTAAAATTGAAGCAAAGATTTTATAGTCTGCATTCAATAAAGAAATAGGTCTATAGTTCTTAATTTGCAGTGAATCAGCCTCTTCTTTTGGAATAATTGTAATAGAAGCCTCTGACCATGTTTTGGGTATCATCTTCTTTGACATAGCTTCATTCATAACTTCTAGCAATGGGATGCTCAATGATTCTTGAAATGTTTTATAGAATTCTGCCAGAAGCCCATCTGGACTTGGTGCTTTCCCATTATTTTGTTTCTTAAGTGCTTCATTTAATTCCATCATTGTTATATTGCTTTCTAGCATTTCTTCAGTCTCTTCAGCTATCTTCAGTAGGTTAGCATTCTGTAGATACTGTTTGACTTTTTCCTCATCAATATTCTCTTGTTTATAAAGTTGCCCAAACAAACTTGGCCTTGATCATCTATTAGCTTCAATATTTTTCTTGATTCTTTCTCCTTTCTCAATTTATATGCTAGCCATTTACCTGGTTTATTTGCATCTTCAAAATAATTCTGTTTAGCATTTCTAATTTTCTGTGCCAATTCTTCTTTCTCTATTAATTCCATTTTATGTTTAATTATATCCAGCTTCAATTTAATATCTTTTTTCTGTGGTATTTTCTGTAATTCTTTTTCAAGTCTTTTATACTCATCTTCCAAGGCCTTAGAAGTTTGCCTTTTCCTAATATTCTTTTTTCTTGTATAATCTATTATCAAACCTCTAGCATATGCCTTCATTGTATCCCAAACATTCTGCGTTGAAGTATCTTCTTTTTTATTTTCTCTAAAGAAAAAAGCCAATTCTTTCTCCATCCGTTGTGTAAAATCTTTTTCCTTTAAGATAGTATTGTTTAATGTCCATCTTGGTCTTTTTTTTTGTCCCTTCCATTTAATTGTCATTGGGCTATGATCTGTCCAAGTCCTTGTTTCAATATTTGTTTCTTGAATATTAGATATTAATTCTGTTGAGATCCAAATCATATCCAATCTGGACCATGATAAATGTCTATTTGAATAGAAAGTATGTTGTTTAGCTTTAACATTTCTTTCTCTCCAAATGTCTTTAAAAGTTAATTCATCTGTCATTTAAAAAAAGGATTTAGGGAGAGCCTTTCTATTTTGCTTTGTTGTTGTTGCTATATAGTCCAGTTTATTGTCCACAATTCCATTAAAGTCTCCCATCATAATTATATTAACATAGTCCAGTCCAATTATTTTCATGTGTAATTTTTTTATAAAATTCTTCTTGTTTATCATTCGGAGCATAAATTGCAATCAAGAGTATTTATATATTATTGTCCATTATTTCCACCATTAATACTCTTCCGTCTTTATCCGTATAGACCAATTTTGCTGGGATAGCCTCTTTAATGTATAGAACCACTCCTCTTTTCTTACATTGAGTCAAAGAAGTAAATATTTTCCTTAATTTTGGCTGTACTAACAATTGTTCATGTTTTTTTTAATATGTACTTCTTGTAGACAAATTATATCAAATTTTAATTTCTCTAATTTATGAAAGGTTTTCCTTCTTTTAACAGTTGAATTGAGTCCATTTATATTCATTGTAATCAGTTTTTTTTCTTCCACGATTATGCTTTATATTTAGGTCTAACAGCTCTCATGGATCTCACTTCACGCTGTTCTTTACTATCCACCTGTCCACCTACTGCGCCTTCCTCTTTTTCAGTCTCCAGTTGTTCCTCTTGAAACTCAATTAGTGAGACATCTTTCTCTGCCTCTTCTTCTCTCCTTCCAAAAAATTCTGCGTGGAAAAGTTCTGCTTTCTCAATTGAATCAATTCTATGTCTCTGTTCTTGCCACTTAAACATTAATCCTTCTGGAATCAGCCATCTATAATTCACTTCATTTTTCAATAGCATTTTGGTCAGAAATTGATATTCTCTTCTCATCTCTCTCACTCTTCTGGGTATTTGTTTTAAAACCACAATCTCTTTGCCTTTGTATTTCAATGTCTTCTCTCTTACAACTTGTAATATTTGTGTTTTAATGGATTTTTTGGTAAATCTAATATGGACTTCCCTTGGTAATTTATTTCTCATCGCATATCTTGTATAAACTCGATATACCTCATCTACTCCATCCATCATCTTTTCCTCTGTAATTTCCAAAGCATCCACTAAAATTTCTATCATTATCGCAGCCAAGTTTTGTCCTTTTTCTTCTTCTATATTTTGAAATCTGAGATAGAATTCTGACCTCTCCATCTCCCACCTCAACATCCCACTTTTATCTTGTTCAACCACTGTTAATCTACTGTCAATATTTCCAATTTTCTCCTCTCTTTGTTTATCTTCTTCCTCAATTTTTTTGGAATCTCTCCTCATACTTCACCATCATTTGTTTAATATTTTCCACTTTTTCATCAGTCTTCTCTGTTCTTTGTTCAATAGTGTCTGTTTTTATCTTAAGATCTTGAATTCCTTGCATAATCATCTGTAAAGTCACTTTTTCTTGTTCATTATCTTGCTTCAACATTGTCTGAATTAAACATTGTCCTCCAGCTGGTGGGGAGGCAGAGGTAGAAGTAGAAACACCAGATGATATTGGTTTCCTGCTCATTTTAATGCTTCAAAAGCTTCAAATTCTTTTTAGCTTTTAATCCAACTGGTAGAATAGCCAATTATAATCCAAAAGGGAAAAATCCAATAGTAAAAAGCCCAATGCCAAAAAAGAAAAAGGAGAAAAAGAAGAGGAAAGATCTTCAGGTTCTTCTAGACCCTAATCCAATTACGGAGTAGTCCACCATAAAAAATGAAAAATAGAAAAAGGAAAAAGCCCAAAAATAATAATATTGATTAAGAAGAAAAAGAACAAAAAAAAAAGTAAAAGAAAAAAAGAAATTCCTTCAGGTTCTTCACACCTTAATCCAATTGGGAAGTCTCAATAATAAAAAAGAAAAAGCAGAATGGTCCAAAAACATGGATAGAAAAAGCAAAAGGATCCCAGTAAAAAGAAGGAGAAAAAAAAGAAAAATAAAGAAAAAGTTCTGAGGCTTTCCCTTTGAAATAAAAAGCAAAAATAAGAATATTACTAGAATTAAAATTTACAAAGAGGCTGGTGAGTAGGGGTATCACAGGTGAAAAAAAAAAAAAGAAGAAAGCACACTGCACTTTATTTAGTTGTCCAAGGCTCTTTTTATGACTCTCTTCTCCACTAGCTTCAAAGCCAAGCCTCAAGTGTTGAAATATTGATAAGAGTCCAGGAAAACACCTGAAATAATACTTTGCTGTGCTCTCCCTCTATCTTATCAAATTGAAATGTCCTTGAGAAGGAGTCTTCTTACAGTTCTCTCCAATTCAAATAAAATGTTTTCAAGCCTCTAGTTGGCAGTGTTACAAAGTTTCTTAATACACTTCCCCCCCAGCCAGAAAAAAATAGTTTATAAAAAGAAAAAATAGCCAAAGGGAGCCTCTATCCTAAAAGAAAATTAAAAAATCAAAAGGAGCATAAAAATATATATCAGAGAAAATTCAGTCTGGTTAACTACAAAGTCACACTAAAGTCCCCCCCCAAAAAAAAACCTAGGAAAAAAAAAAAATCCAAGCCTCAATTTGACATCACTTTAAGAAACGCCACTCAAACAGTTTTGTCAAAAGAAAAAATCTCACAGGTTTCTTCTCACTGTCAGCCTCAAGATACCTTCCCCTTCTACCTTTCTGCTAAGATACCTTCCCCTTCCTGCCTATCTGCTATTATTTCATTATTTCTCTCGGCTGTCATGGCAACGGTGGGAGGGGGGATTTTATATGGGAAGAGAGCTGGAGGTGTTTGCATTCCTTGCTGGGCTAGCAAGGGGAGGGGGGATTCTTGTCTTTAACTTTCCGTTTCCTGGCTATCTTTTCCTCTTTTGCACAACTGCGAACTTTTATCAAAATATGTCAAGGTCATTTGACAAGACGTCTCATCACCATCTGAAGATGACCACATGAGCCGTTTCAAAAGTTTTAATTGGAAGAATCATTTGAACTTTGGGGGGTGGGGGCAAACCTATTTCTTTGTATATGCATTCTACCCGCCAATTTCTCAGTTTCGGAATTGCTTTGTAGCTACCACTTTATTTCCCAGTAAAAGGATAACTTTGCTTTACCCCATGGAGTCTGAGTATTTCTTTCTTGGGATCTAAAAGGAGCGCAGCCTGACACTCACATTCAGAGGGCCCTTTCAAATCTCAGTGAATTTACAAAAAAAAAAAGAAGTTTCTCACCCAGCCGACACACTTTCACTTCCAGCCACTTCCTTTCCAGAGCTGTCCCGACTTCAGCAGCCATGGAGGCTGCCTCTCTGCCGCCAGCAAAAGGACTTCTCCTGGATCAAACCAGGGATTTTGTGATATCCCTGGGATCCAGGGACTATGCCCTTCACAATCACCGTCTCTACAGGACGGTTTAGGTCCGTTGGGACTGACCAGGGGTGAAAATATCAGCTGCAATGTCATAGCCCCAAGATTGCAGCTGTATCGCCGAAACGAAGCTCCGTCTTCCCCAACACTGCAACTTTTTTTGTGTGTGGAAGTTTCTTTTAAAGAACTTTCCAAAAACTTGGGGGAGGTCGTGGAATGGAAGGTTGAAGTGGGCTGACCTTGCTGTTAATCTCTGAGCACGTTTGAGCAAGCCGCCTTGTGAAAGTCACCCCAGTTTATCAACCTGATATTCCTTGATTGCAAGGTCTTGGCAGAGCACACCTGGACACTTCTGCATCTGCTGAGCCATGTTTTTCCTCCAACAGACTAGATTAAAGTTAAGTATTGCTTGTTTATCTGGAGGCAGACCTGAGCTGTAAAATTAAAACTCGATTGTAAAGAAAATATATCTAATTTTGGGTAATAGTTTGTCCACATTTATGGGATATGTCTTGGGTATTAACTTCCATAGTTTCAACGCCAACTCCTGTGGGCCTCACCTCCACATATAAGAGGTCCTTAAAAGGAATGTGCTGAAAAATGCACGAAAGTGTCTCTTGTCCCTGGCACGTTTTAATTTTTCATTGTGCTTGTTTGAATTTTTCATTTTTTTCAGTGAATAAACATCAAAATGAACGAACAAATTCGGCTTTTTCAATCCAACACTTTTGTTAGCCAAGCCAACCAATCGGATCTTCTCACCGGCAATCGATCTAGCCTTGGGAATGCTTGATATGAACCAAGGTGGAAATCCTAAATAATGATCACACTTCTGATCGAGATGATTACGTCCAGTGAAATCAAGAGGGCCATAATTTCAAATGGTTTAATTTGTGGGTTTTTCATGAGGAGCCTGTTTGGAAAGCAATCTGGCAGCTTGCACCTGGAAAGGAAAGGTCAAGGTCAAGGTCAAGGTCAAGGTTCCTTTATTGTCACTCCATACATGACAAGCAAATCATACATAGGAATGAAATTACGTTCCCACTCTCCCACAGTACAGTAAAAAAAGTAACAACAATACAATAAAATACAGTAGAACAATAAAAACAATAAAAACAATAAAAAAATACAATGAACAATAAAATACAATAAAACACTAACAGTAACCCTAGTGCAGCGGATTCGAGGGCAATAGAAATGCAGGATAAAAGTTAAAACATTAAAAGTACTGTGAGTGCTAAAGTGCATGGGAAAAGCAGCAATTAAAACACAATGAATGTTCATGTATGTATATAGTATTAATGCGAAGACAACGGAAACAGACTAGGGGGGAGAACTGGCAGGGAATTTAACTGCCTGACAGCCTGATGGACAAAGCTGTCCCTTAATCTACAAGTCCTAGCCCGAAGGCACCTCAGTCTCCTGCCTGATGGCATGAGGCTGAAGTAGCTGTGTGTGGGGTGGGAGACATCGCCTGAGATCTGAATAGCTTTACGGGTCAGGCGTGTATTATAAATATTGTGAATGGGTGGGAGGGGGACACCAATAATCTTCTCAGCTGCTCTCACTGTGCGCTGCAAGGTCTTACGGCAGAATGCTGTGCAGCTGCCATACCACACAGTGAGGCAGCTGGTCAGGATGCTCTCAATAATCCCACGATAAAAAGAGAGCATGATAGGGGTAGGGGCTCTGGCGTTTCTCAGTCTGCGGAGAAAGTGAAGACGTTGTTGTGCTTTCTTGTAAAGTGATGTGGTGTTGATACTCCAGGTAAGATCTTCTGTAATGTGCACGCCCAGAAATTTAGTGCTGCTCACTCTCTCCACAACTGTACCGTTAATGGACAGAGGAGGGTGCTGGGTACGTGCTCTCCTGAAGTCGATAATGATCTCCTTAGTTTTATCAACATTAAGAGAAAGGTTGTTAACACCACACCATGTGGTGAGCTGGCTCACCTCATCCCTATAGTTAGACTCGTTGTTATTATGGATGAGACCAACAACAGTTGTGTCATCCGCAAACTTAACGAAGATGTTGGTACCATGCTTAGGTGTGCAGTCATGGGTCAGCAGAGTGAAAAGTAGAGGGCTGAGCACACATCCCTGGGGGGCCCCCGTATTCAAAATAATAGTTCCCGATGAGTTGCCGCCAACCCGGACTGTCTGAGGTCTCCCAGTCAGGAAGTCCAACAACCAGTTGCACAATGAGGTATTCACACCCAGCCGATCCAGTTTCCGTATAAGCTGCTGGGGGATAATGGTGTTGAACGCTGAGCTAAAGTCTATAAACAGCATTCTGACATGTGAGTCCTTAGTGTCCAGATGGGTGAGAGCTGAATGAAGGGCAGTAGAAATAGCATCATCGGTGGACCTGTTGGCCCGATATGCAAACTGGAAGGGATCCAAGGTAGGAGGAAGGATGGATTTAATATACTGCATGACTAACCGCTCAAAACACTTCATGATGATGGGAGTCAGTGCAACAGGGCGGTAGTCATTAAAACAGGAAGGGGAAGCCTTCTTGGGTATTGGAATGATGGTAGTTAGTTTGAAGCATGTAGGAACCGCAGCCTGGCTCAGAGAGATGTTAAAGATGTCTGTAAAGACATCCATGAGTTCCTCTGCACAGTCCTTTAGTACGCGACCAGGAATGTTGTCCGGCCCCGCAGCCTTGCGGGCACTAATCCTGGAAAAGGATCGTCTCACGCTGGCTGGAGACAGGCGCAGCACATGGTCGCCAGGTGGAAGTACGGACTTTCGTGCAGGAGTGCCGTTCTGTGCCTCAAAACGACCGAAGAAATCATTCAGATTGTTCAGCAGAGTGATGTCATTATCACAGGTCCGAGGCCGGGGTTTGTAGTCCGTGATGGTCTGAAGACCTTGCCACAGGCTCCTGGTATCTCTGCTGTCACTGAAATGATGGGCTATCTTCCTGGTATACTGCCTCTTTGCCTCTTTGATACCCCGGTCCAAGTTAGCCCTGGCTGTTCTCAGGCCAACATCATCACCTGCTCTAAAGGCAGCATTCCGGGCCCGCAGTAGCCTGTAGACTTCTCCTGTGAGCCAAGGCTTTTGATTGGCCCGTACAGTAATAGTCCTTGTTTCCGTGACATCATCAATACACTTGGTGATGTAGGCAGTAACAGTCTCTGTGTATTCCTCAATGTCAGTGTGGCCATTAAAGGTGGCTGCCTCTTTGAACATGTCCCAGGCTGTAGTTCCAAAACAGTCCTGGAGCACAGAGGAAGCACCTTCTGGCCACACCCTAATTTGTTTCTGAACCGGTTTATTGAGTTTAATCTTTGGTCTATACGCCAAAGATTAGAAAGGAGCGGGAGACGTAAAGTGCCTCCGTCATGTCTTGGACTGGAGCTGGGCTGACCAGAGCCGAAAGGAGGTTGATGGAGAAGACCTCCATGGCCTGCAGATAAGTTGGGAAGAGGCAGAATGCAAAGAAAGCCATCATGTCCCTGGAACCAAAAATTTGGGTGAGTTTCAGGTGGAAAAGTAATGATGTAGGTGCGTGGAGAAGCTCCACCCCACCCCTCCTCACCTGGGAGCATTCAAGGAGATCATAAAGACCCTCATGCCTAGGTAGGTAATAGCTGGAGTGGGCTTCAAAATATTAGCAACGGGTTCTCTGCCTGGTTGCTGGGTGGGTGTGGCCATGGTGGGCATGGCTTAGCTAGCAGCCTGCACCATGACCGGGGGGGGGAGAGAATTTGTGCCCTCCCTGGGCTCCAAAGGCTTTCCTTGAGCCTGTGTGAGGTCCAAAATGGCCTCCCAGGACTCTGGAGGCTCTTTGGAAGCAGGAAATGCCCATTTTCAGCCTTCCCAAACTTCCAGGAGGCCTGTTTTTCACTTGCCTGCATCCAAAAGTTGGCCACGTTGGGACTCCTGGGAGGGGAGAAGTGGGGTGGGCAGGTCCAGCCAGGAGTGGGATTTGGGGGTTCACTAAACTGCACAGAATCTTAGCTAGGGGCTTTCCCGAACCCCTGCAAACCCAGCAACCCACCCCTGGGTAATAGTGGGGAACCCTAACCCTTCATTGTCTCTTCTCAACTGCAAAGACCTCAATGGAACTGCATCCACATCAGGGGTGTCAAACTTGATTTCATTGAGGGTGTCAGGATTTTGGCAGTTACCCCCCCCCCCCAATTTAAATCATGAGTCTCAAGCCAAACTTCCAAAACTTCAAAAGGATTTATTGGGAGTTAACCTGTCGGGCACTGCCTGGGTGTAGCCGACTCTGAAACACATCATTCCCTGTCACCCTTGACCCTGGTTTTCCCCTCCATCCCCTGGGTGTATCATAATTCATATTCTCCAGTGTGACACATCCATAGCCCAGAGTTATCAATCAGGCTTGTTAGGGATAACATTGGTTACCTAACTTAGTTTGGGCAAAAATAATATATAAACTATGTTAGTGAGTTTAAGTGTAAGTATCATTTTAACTGCAAAACATGTATTTTGGGTGCGGTTGTAAAATCACCATAAGAGGGAGCAAGAGAGCTCACTGTTTGCTGGCTTTTACTGTAGTAACTAACAATGTTGGATTGATGGTGATAGCTTTGTATGTTTCCCTGCTGTTGCTGAGAGAAGAAAAGGGGTTTGCTTTTCTTCATATCTCTGACTGCAAAAGAGATATATTGCTGGACTGATTATTTGTAAGTTTACTGACCTCTATTTTCGACACTGGACTTTGCAACTGATTAATCCCTGGATGGACTGAACTAGTGTATGACCTATGGACAGTTTTGACTATGCTATAACTTTTGCTGGAATAAAAAAACTATTGAACTGGCACAGTGTATCTGTTTTACTGAGTGTAAACTACAACAACGTTTATCTCAAATCATTTGCCTGCCTGCTAGACTGCCGTTGCACGTTCTGCTAGGGTGTGTATCCCAAACAAGGCTCTCCAGTTAGAATTTTGCGCGGCAGAAACTTCAGTTGCCTAGTTACTATCTTTGAATGCACTTTTGGTTTTGCAAGCTGCCGCACTGTTTCCCCCTCCCTTTCTGTTGGAACTCTAAAAAGACCAGAGAAATATTTTATGAGTGTGCTGCATCAGGGTTGTGTTTGATCTCGGGGTTAGGGTTGGGTGTGGCCAGGGTGGGCATGGCTAGCTCAACATTACCCATGTTGGGTATGCCTTTGTGGGCTTCCAAGGTGTTTTGTGCTGTGATGGCTTCCTGCAACCATGTGCCAATGAAAACAGAGCTTGGCCCTTCTGAACTTCATTTTAGCTGGTAGAGGCAACGTAGCCCAGCCCTTCCCTGTTTCCAGGGAAGCCTCATGGGCCACATCTAAGCAGCCTGCAGACTGGATCTGGCCCCTGGGCCTTGAGTTTGACATCCCTGATTTATGGAGGGAGGTGTTGAGGTAATTCCGCATTAGGAGAATGAGCATACACAGGGAGACGTAGTGAGAGTAGTGAAGAATAACACACAACTAGCACACAGATACACTATAGCATAAGGTAGGTTTTTACTTCCAGTAAAACGGTTAAGCAAAGTTCAACAAACAGTCCAAGTCATTCACGGTTAAAGCAGTCAGTGTTCATTCCAGGGACAATCCAATAACAAAGTCCAGTAAATGGGGGATAAATGGAGAACTCATCCAATTTGCAGACGATACCAAGCTGGCAGGAATAGCCAACATTCCAGAAGATGAGCTTAAGATCCAGAAGGATTTTGACAGACTTGAAGATTGGATGCTATCTAACGAAATGAAATTCAAGGATGAAAAAAGTAAGGTTCTACATTGAGGCAAGAAAAACCAAATGCACAGGTACAGTATAGGTGGTACCTCGCTCAGTAGAAGTAACTATGAGAGGGATCTTAGAGTCCTAGTGGACAACCATTTAAATAGGAGCCAGCAGTGTGCAGCAGCTGAAAAAAAACTGGACACAGTTCTAGACTGCATAAACAGGAATAGAATCAAGATCACGTGAAGTGTTAATGACACTTTATAATGCCTTGGTAAGGCCACACTTGGAATACTGCTTTCAATTTTGGTTGCCACGTTGTAAAAAAGGATGCTGAGATTCTAGAAAGAGTGCAGAGAAGAGCAACCAAGAGGATTAGGGGACTGGAGGCTAAAACATATGAAGAACGGTTGCAGGGAATGGGTATGTCTAGTTTAATAAAAAGAAGGATTAAGGGACACAGGAAAGCAGTCTTCCAATATCTCAGGGGCTGCCACAAAGAAGAGAGAGTCAAGCTCTTCTCCAAAGCACCTGCTGGCCAAACAAGAAGGAATGGGTGGAAACTCATCAAGGAGAGAAGCAACTTGTCACTAAGGAGAAATTTCCTGACACTTAGAACAATTAATCAATGGAACAACATGTCTCCAGAAGTTGTGAATGAAGTTTTAAAAAAGATATTGGATATCCATTTGTCTGAAATGATCCAGGGTTTCCTGACTAAGCAGGGGGTTGGGCTAGAAGACCTCTAAGGTCCCTTCCAACTCTGTTATTCTTGAAAAAATAGCATCTTTGAAGGATTAGAGAGAGACTTTCCTGCATTAGATCTAGAAAACCTAGAACTACGCTGCCTTTGGTCCTATCTTAGTATAGTACATAAAATTATATGTTGCAATGTCCTACCTGTCAATGAATACTTCAGATTCAACCATAACAACACAAGAGCACACAATATATACAAACCCAAGGTTAGTTGCATGAAACTTGACTGCAGGAAATACGACTTCAGCAACAGAGTGGTCAATGTCTGGAATACTCTACCTGACTCTGTGGTTTCTTTCCCAAATCCCAAAAACATTAACCTTAGACTGTCCACTATTGACCTCACCTCTTTCCTAAGAGGTCTGTACGGGGTGTGCATAAGTGCATCAATGTGCTTACTGACCCTGTCCTATTATTTCTTTTATTTTTCTTATTCGTATTCATTTCATGTATTCATAACTATGTTTATACTTATACCTATTATCTAATAATCATGTGACAAAATAAATAAATAAATAAATAAATCCAATTTGGGGGGAATTTCTGACTTCTTTTTTATTGGATGTGCTCATATCTTTGGTACTTTATTTAGAGATGTTTATTCAGAGCTATTTTCTTACCACTAGTTTGGCTGAAGAGTAGCATTCTTCACTACTGCTTTGCCTGAACCAGCCCAAACTGGTAGAATACCACCACTGCATAAAATACAGTGAAAATAAAAATTAAAAATAAGGGGGAGGGGTTGGAGAAAGTGCAGGATAGTCTTGCTGGTGCCTTTGTGCCAAACCACATGGTGCTTTGAAGGTTAAATCTGGACTTTCAATGGCATTCAGATTTTGTTCCTTTAATATAAGCAGATCTTGGTCATTTCTGAACATCCCATTGAAAGTTGGGAACTTGAGATGATGCCATGTCATCTGTTTTGGCAGTGAAGTAGTTTTTCCCATGCCTTCTGATGCTGGTTGCAAGTTGAAGGTGCACAGAAGTGAGGAGGAACAGCTGGGGCCTGTTCTAGATGTGCGTATGCACAGAGAAGGTAGGAGAGGTGAACAACGGAGGACAATGAGCTGGCTCAGGAACCCAAACAAACGTGGATGCTGACTGGCCCTTCCCTGGCTGAGGAATAAATAGGAGGAAAGGGGAGTGGTTGTAGCAGACAACTGTTTGCATTTCTACAAAGTTTACTCCTTGTGTGCTTTGTGCAACAAAGACTGCCTCGCCAGAACTCAGGTTTGTCCATTTCTCTGACATAATTTGCAGTCTTCCAGCTGGAAGCTCACAGCCTTGCTTTTATCAGGCTGATAAGGACTATCACTTCAGTTAACTCCTTGCAGGATTCTTGCCTGAATTTTCTGGTGTTGAATGCAGTTAATTCCCATGGTATAAATAAAGAGGGGGGGGTTTCTATGCAAGGAATCTGTTTTTTCCTTTTGAAAAGTCCAGGTCAGAATACCAGGTCAATCAGGTAGAGCTGGAAAAAGACAGTCCAGGACCACTCCTTCCCTCACCTCATTTTACAAAAGGAAACAAAAAGAATTTCCTTCTGAATGGGGAGTAAATCTTAACGCACATCATTTGCTCTCTATTCCATTAATAGAGAGTAGAACAGTGTAGCTCATTTAAACTGCAGATGTGATGACCCAAAGAAGCGTGGCAGAAAGGTAATATGGTAGGAGTCCCTTTATTAGCTCCAACTTTGCCCCCAATGTCCAGGTTACCTTCTGGGCTGGAGAAAAACTCTCCCAGGAACAGCCTTTGACTGCAGAGAATTCAGTCCAAAGGAGGGTCAACACAAACTGTAACTATAAGTCCAGTTAAGGCAAAAGAAGGGAATTATTCCATCAGGGCAGGACCAAAAATTCTAGATGTGAAGGCACGGCTATAACTCAACACATTTGGGAGGATGCCAGGAATGCAGATAACCAAAGTCAACAAAAGATAAACTCATGTTTGTTCCCAGAAGATGCACACTCAGCTTGCATCTCTTTTAAACTGTCATTCCCAGGTGTGGCTAATGAAGGGAATCAGGGCCCTTTCCTCCCCCATAAGCCATGCAACCCATGTTGGTCTCTTCTCCATTTCTCCCTGCCTGTCCTAGGATGAAGATGGGGTGGGCCTGGGTCATCCTCTGAACGTCCTCTAACCTTGTTCTACCTCTGACCTTGTTCTACCTCTTCCCTGCTCTGCCCAGCTGGACTTTGTCCTTCCCCAGTTTCCTCCACAGCCAATGGAGCCACACTCCCATTCCCTGTCAGCTGTTTGTCTTCCACCTTGGATTCAGACTCCGACAGAGGGGTTACAGAAGAATCAAAAAACCTTTAATAATGACTTGAATGATGAAAAAATTAGGAGGGGACTCAACAAAGCCTCAGGGATCAAAGTAACCAAACATGCTTAAAAACAACAATAGCAAAGCCAACCCAACATATTTTTAAAGGTGCTTTTGATTAAAATCATGGTAAACTGAAGTGCTGGAAACAACTAAACCCACC
>JAUCBL010001204.1:0-20162 GCA_033807585.1 Hydrophis major | reverse complement strand
AATTATACTTTAAAAGCACAGATGGTTCATAATATAAGGAAATAAATCAAATTATATATATGACCTAGAAGGGGAAAAAGAAAGTTCATTTCATCTGAATGAGAACCTTTATGATTAAATACTTCTCTGGAAAATTTAAACACATTTTGCAGCATTGCTATTCCAAGTAACAAATAAACAACTACAAGATTATTATAGATAAAACATAAACATATAAAGCTGATATAATCCTTTAAAGTAAAAACAACAATGAACAGTAGTTTAGAGAACCCAGGACATCTATAGAATTAAGTTCAGACAATGTTCCGCTTCTATCAGCAAGGACTTTTTCTCCTTGACATCTGACAATTGTTCTACATGGATAGGGCAATAGAAACCAATCTTAAGAGTGTAGGTGGGATGAATTTAGGTGAAGTTTATTCTTTTACACAACATATTTTTCACTGGAATTGAATTTCATACGTTTCCACACACACAAATGTACTTGGCTTTTACTTACCTAGTAACTGAAGACTTTAGGCAGCTGGTTAAATAATAATTGAAAAGAAGCCAATTTACTGGTTTTTCCAGTGAATCTGCAGATTCAAAAGCATTCCATCCTGCTGAAAAAACTAGAGCTGCTTTTAATGGTGTTTTTTTCCCAGTTTTGCCCAAATAGTTTAAAAGAAGCATGCTACAAATAGGAAAGAAACAGATGTCTGAAAAAAAAAATGATCTCACAAAGTATTTGTACCTATCCTGAATATTTGTACTAGCTTTTGTAATCTTCAATAGTAAACAATGCCAGTTGTATTAGATGCAGTGCTGATATTCATTGTTCATTGATTATGATGCTCACTTTCAAATCTGGAACTCAAAAGGCTTGCGCTGAATTACTAAATTGGATTCAGAAATCCCTATCATATAGTGAAAGGCCGGTATATCTGCCACACCATTCTATGCTGTTCCTAAAAGGGACCTACTCTGGGAAAAACAATTTTTGTTTTTAAAGAAAGATGTTTCTAGTGAAACACAAGATAAGAAAAGTCATTCCAGACAGAGCACCATTAACATTCTTTAAATCCAATTTGTAATCTTTATTTCTTCTCTAGACTCATTTTTTTAGTATATGTTTACTCTGTTAGCAAGGCTGAAAGAGCAATAGAATATTAATATAATATTAACTATTTTCAGTATCAATGTGTTCAAATTTGAGTTTTATACTAAATTGTGTTTTAGGATTTAATTCCAGCAGTGGAAATTGCTAATGAGGATTTTCGTGACTTCCTTCTGTCAGCTTATATAGTATTCCTCTGAGGGAAAAGAATGTGATAAAACAATTATTTATATTTATCTAATGAGCTTTTATATGCTTGCCATAAGATGCCACTAAGATTGTAGTGAGTATGGGTGAATGCCTTGAGAATCAAGATATTCCCCAATGTGATAAATCTACAATATTGGGATTTTCATTACAAAAATACTTACCCTCCCAGAGAAACACCTGCTGCCATCAATGCAGCTGAAGCATATAACTTATGTATATAATCAATAATTGTTTCCAGATCCTCTGTATTAGCAGCACAGTATGTTCTTGGTGTCTACAAAGAGCCCCAAAATGAGAAACAATACACTCATCATTTATGTTAGCTTTAAATAAGACTGCAGGAAAGCAGGATGCTATTGAATGCAATACATGCAGTATATTAATATAGTTCTAGTTCTAGCAAAGCTGGCTGAGGAATTCTGGGAGTTGAAGTCCACAAGTCTTAAAGTTGCCAAGGTTGGACACCCCTGCTTTAGAAGGTTGAAGGTTGACATTCCACAGAGAAAGAGCTAACATTAGCCCCCCATTGTGGAAGAATGCTTGCTGATTCCTCCCTTTCCCTAAGTTTCCTGTGCTGCCTCCTGAGCTGTTCTCAAGATTTCCCCAAACTTCCAGATAACTACAGGGTAAGGAAAACAAAGGTGTTCCATGCGCCTTCAGCATTTAGTCATGCTGGCCACATGACCACAGAAATGTCTTTGGACAGCACTGGCTCTTCGGCTTCGTAACAGAGATGAGCACTGCCCCTTAGACTGGAAACGACTAACACATGTGCGAGGGGAACCTTTACCTTAAGGAAGATGAAAAATAAATCTTCTGCCATTATAAATTTCTATCAATTATGTGCTAATAAATATAAATAGATCTAATC
Source organism: Hydrophis major (assembly GCA_033807585.1). Lineage (NCBI taxonomy): Eukaryota > Metazoa > Chordata > Lepidosauria > Squamata > Elapidae > Hydrophis > Hydrophis major. Next base: position 17,985 of record JAUCBL010001204.1, on the reverse strand, counting down.
TTGGTTATTCAAGAAGGCATAAATTCGGGAATCATCCAAAGCATTCTGTGATTTGTTTGATATTAGCTTAATACCTTACATGAGCCTAATCACTGTAGTTGAAAAACTGCATGTATATCATTTACATTTGTACATTTGCAACATAATCCAGTTGCAGATACATATTGATACAGTGACTACTAACAAGGCACAAATGCCCCGACACAATGGAAAGGACTGCACTATAGTTATCTTATTCTAGCACTTTCATAGATGATCAAAGCTTTCACTTAAAGCAGCCCAGATCTGTCATACTTGCCTTGTTAATTAAATGAGTTTGCTACATTTAATTTTATAGCCTACTAAAGCATAAAACCATTTTAATATCTAATGAGCTTTTATCTGAAGGTTCAAAATGCTGCATGCTCATTAACTCACTATAAAATCAACTCATAAAACAAACTGGAATTAGTTTCTCCATTTTTCAGTTAGTAAACTGAAGGACTGAACTGTCAGAAACAGTTCCTTTACCTATTCCTGAACCAGCTGCATATCTCTTACACACCCTGATATATTTATCACTTATTTTGCAAGGTAGTAATTAAATCAAAAGTAGAAACACTTGAAAGGACAGTTCAATCCTTTATGGACACCTTGAGCTACAAATCCAGGCTGAGCTGAAATTTAAAATACAATTTTCAGCAAATAGCTATGAGTTAATGTAGTGATATTTTAAAGTTGGTGCAATAACTAAACTCCTTCATTTAGGTTGCAGGTGGTAGAACTGAAGTTGGCAAAGCTGATACTGGAGCTGTTTATCTTAAGTATTGCCTTATGCTTTATTATGATATGATCTGACCTGAGGAAGAAGGGAGATGGAGGACTAAAAGGATGAGTTAAGGAAGGTAGAGACAGGCATGTAAGTGAATGAGGATGAAAGTTATTTGTACTAGAAATTTCAGAGGAATTGAAATTGAGAGGTGGGGGTGAGCCTAAAGGAGAGTAAACTATATAATCAGTTTGCATCTTGAGTCAGATCAAAACGTGAACTTTAGTTCATTAGTAATTGGTAATTGAGTAATTGGTAATTAGTTGTCTTTTAATATCATGCAACATTCCTATCTGAAATGGCTGTCCATAAAAGGCAAATAACAGAATTGCTGTAAAATTATAGATGACTTATACAATTTTTTAAAGGAATAATCTACATTTAGCCTCATTTAAAAGGATCTGTCCTCCTAAAGTAATTGTTCAAAGGCAAAGTAATATGTCTTCCTTCAGCATTATTTATAATTTGTTTTAACAGGACTATTTTAAAAAAATAGGGATATTTCACCTGTTCATGTATAGATTCTTAACTGTAAAACCTGCCTTGATTATTTTTTTAAACTCAATATAACAGTTTGTAATTATGCGGTAAATTCTGTATATTCATATGTTATGTGCCTCTACTTTAGAATGAAACTTTAATGTTAACATATATAATAATTTCAAAATCCAGTTAAAATAGATTTTTGCTTCTACTCAGATATAATTTTAAAATACTTGCTCTATCACTGTATATTTTTCTATATTTAAGAGACAGAAAATTGAATGACTGAATGACTAAATGAATGATAATATATTATAAATATCTTGAAGCTATCAAACTAAACATTGTAAGGCTATTAAATGTATAATCTAGTTTCACATATTAATAAAAAAACTGGCTTAACATTTTAAATTACTGACTCAAATGAATGTTCTTCCCATCTGGGCTAACACCACTGGTATTGTTGGATAACTACCAATTATCTTGGAGCAAAATAGTACAGGAAAAACTGTTGATTTGGTTTATGAACTATCATCCCTCTAGATATACAAAAGCTAATAGATAATTTAAACAATAAATTAAGAGATTGATCTTTAAATTATACAGGATTCACTACCAAGCAGGAATATACTGTCTGATCATACTCATAGCAGCAACACATATAAATAATTTTCATAGATGCTAGTCAGAGTAGAGCCTTCACATGATCTTGCTTAAATATAATCCCATTGTTTCCTTTCAACAAAGTTTAAGGAGAGTGCCTTGCTCTGATCAAATGATGTCCATGTGGAGATGATGAACTTCAAATGGTCATTAGTATGTTGCTGACTTGTTTGTATTATAGAGATGTACCTTACACTGTGAAAGTATTGTCTGCTAGCTCAGTTCTTTCTGGGCCATACCATCTAACTTGCAATAGAAGGCCAATAACCGAAGAGAAAAGGATTTGCACTGACGTTCTGTGCTAGATTTTGTGCAATGCACAAAAGAATTAGACAGATATAGTATCTGTATTTACCGATGATTGGATAAAATCATTTCACAATGAAATAATGAATATAGAAATGAATGAAAGTCTATATAGGAAGTCCTTGACTTACAATCACAATCAAGCCCAAAATGTTTGTTGCTAAGTGAGACATTTGTTAAGTGGATTTTGCTCCATTTTATGACTTTTCTTGCCACAGTTGTTTAGTAAATCTGGTTTGCCTGTTGACTTTGCTTGTCAGAAGGTCACAAAAGATAATCACATGAGCCAGGGATACTGCAACGGTTATGAATACAAGACAGTTCCCAAGTGTCTGAATGTTGATTGCGTGTCCATGGGGATGTTGCGACAGTCATTAAGTGTGAAAAATGATCATAAATCATTTTTTTCAGTGCCATTTTAACTTCAAACAGTCACTAAATGAACTGTAGTAAGTCAAGGACTACCTGTACAAACATACATACATACAGTACGAATGAATGTACAGACAAATGAATTTACAAATCTAATGTAAAGAACACAAAATAATCAGATTTGTTTTATTGATAACAGATCACAATAAGGTTTTATCTATTACCTAGATATATCTCTTTGTAGGAATGTATGATCATTGTTAGCAGAACAGTTACCCCATTTACCTTGATTATAATTGCTATGAGAAGGCCCTGAGGTGGATGCTGACTGCAGGGTAATTTAATTCTGCCTGGATTATCTATAATTCTATTACTATGTTTTCCAAACTTGCATCTCTGTCTGTCCATTCCCCCAAGCAACTTTGCTTTATTTGACTATACTACAGTACACTATATTTTGAACTATGATCATAAATAAACTTTAACTGGTTAAGTTTTTCATCTACTGAAGTTTTCTATAACCATTTCCAGAGACAAGGCACCTGTGAACTGTGATACATGCAAAATTCTACTTTCCAGGCTGTACACAAGGCTACCTCTAAAATCTTTATTGATATTTTAGATCAGGAGCAAGAAATTGGAATGGACCTAATTTCTCTGAGGGACTTCACATTTGATTCCTAACTAATTTCTAGGAATGATTCAACATGTTAATTTTTCACCTTAAAACTGTCATTATTATATTATGAAATAAATGCCTCTTTCCATAAAAATTGCTGCCCTCTCATGTATTATATATTTGGATGGAGACTTATCCAAACACATTTATCTGAAGTTAGACCTGCAGTTTCTTATGTGTTGCTTTAGTTACCATTGTACAGATAATCCTTGACTTATGAATCCTTCATTTATCAACTGTTTTATAATGGCACCGAAAAATGTGACAAGACAATTTTTAATACAATCATTTCAGCATCCTCATGGTCACATGATCAAAATTTGAATGCATAGCAACTGGCTTATATTTATGATGACTGCAGAGTTCTGGGGTCACGTAATAACCTTTTATGACCTTCTGACAAAGTCAGTGAAGAAGTCAGATTCACTTTACAACCATGTTACTAATTTAACAACTGCAGTGATTCACTTCACAACTGTGGCAAGAAAACGAGGCAAAACTCGCCTAACTCTCTCATTTAACAAACAGAAATTTTGGGTACAGTATCATTTTAGCATTTGTTGGGCTTCTATCCCACCTATATTTTTAAAGATATGTTTATGTAGTGGCTGATATGCTGCTTAACTAAATGCTCAGAGAACTGGAGTGAGAGCAACTCATTGGGCTTCGAATATCATATGATTCCTGGCATTATTCTGCTAGCTTAAACAAAACTACACATACATCTCGACTGAGCTAAATATAATTCCCTAGGTCAGGAACTGCAGTTCTTTTAAACCAAGACCAATTAGCTTTTTATGTCGTTTGTTGATCACTATTGTTTTTTTCAAAAAAGATATTTTGATTTGATTTATCTTCTGTTCAATTGTGTCCCTGCAGTGTTCTTGGCAAGGTTTTTCAGAAGTGGTTTGCCATTGCCTCCTGTCCAGTGGTAGGATTCAAAAATTTTTACTACAGGTTCTGTGGGCATGGCTTGGTGGGTATGGCAGGGGAAGGATATTGTAAAATCTCCAGTCAGAGGTGTTATTCACCGGTTCTCCAAGATGCTCAAAGTTTCTGCTACCAGTTCTTCAGAACTGGTCAGAACCTGCTGAATACCACCTCTGTTCCTGTCTAAAACTGAGAGAAAGCAACTAGCCCAAGGTCACCCAGATGGGACTAGAATTCACAGTGTCTAGCCTAATGCCTTAACCACTACACTAAACTGGCTCTCACTGATTGAATTTAAATTGTACTGAACTTAAGCATAGGTCATATGATTACTCCCCATGCATTTAATAAGCTTCCTATCTACTACATTAATAATATAGGTCATAGTATTTAGGCAATTTTTGAAAGAGATGCAGGTGCTACATTTTGTCTTACATGCTATAAATTAAAATTTTTGAACAATATAATGAGATGTGGTCAAGAAAACATAAACTTTTCAAGTCTGCATGGAAACTGCTACAACTCTAATTTAACAAGATAATTCGGAATCTAAAGTACAGTACACGTTCAGTTCTTCAAAATAATAAATATGACATTTGCAGTAATGAATCAGATTCAATAGTTTCAGTCCATGCCAGGCCTCAAGGCCTCACGTAGGCTGCAAGCATGTACCAGGAACAAAGAAGATCAATTAGCAATACAACACCATGGGCTATTAACTGGACTGCAAGTGTTGATTGGCTACTTTGTACCTACTAAAACTGACCATATAGTACTGTGATTTGATGCTACTATGTGTCCACTAATATTTCTGCTCATGTAACATAATGATTGGATAGAATTCACCGCTTGTGACGTATTACTGTGTGTTTTTAATAAAAGAGCTTCCCGAGCTCGTGATCAGGACAGCTCACCCAAGATAGAACCAGCCTGCTGTCTTTCTTGATGCATTCGACCACCCAGTGAGAAGCCTTCTAAATGCGGAGCAAAGCTGCATCTGGTGACCCCGACATGATCCGTTAAAAGAAACGGGTGCGTCTGTCTTCGACTGCTTATCTCACCCGGCCAGACGAGCCAGTTGCAACTCAGGGACGCCGTCTCGTGTCACGGATCCCTCCCCAGGAATCTTCCCTAAAGAAGACATCCTCCCTTCAGGTGAGTATGGGCGGAAAGTTCTCCAAAGCGCAGATAGCACATTTGCAGGAATTAGAAGAATTAACGAAGAGCTCAATTCTTATTCTTAGGAATCAGGGCAAAACGCTCCCGGTTCCAACTAAAAAGGACCTTATCACCCTTTTGACTTACATCTATACACAATGTCTGGGAAAGGATCCTTGAAAGGATCCTTGAAAGTCTCCACATGGCAACATTTGGGTGAGTATTTTCATAGCAATCCCAGGGCTCCGCCAAAGATTCTGACCACATGGTGGATAGTCATGGAATGCTTAAAAATCCATGGCTCAGCACTGAACAAGGCCCCCTCCCCTAAGGAGGGTCCTCGTCCTTATACAGCTGAAACCAAGACAAAGGACGCTCTCCCGTTAGAAGCTTCCTCCCCCACTGCTCCTGAACCCATAAATTCTCCTGACTCAAATCCAGCAGAGAATCAGACACCCATGGGAGCGATCGCACAAGCCATGGCGCAGGGACAAAGGCTCTCTTACTTTGGAGGAGCTCTCTCTCTGTCCCGTTGAATATATAGGGGATGAAGCCGGAAATACGGTGCCTAGACTTGAACCTTTACTCATGAAATTAATTAGAGATTTAAAACAAGCCGTGGCCATGTATGGCATCCAGGCACTATATGTCAGAGGCTTCATTAACACCATCAGCACCTCCTTTTTCATGTTACCCCAAGATTGGAAAGATCTTTTCCGTATGATACTGACGGGACCGCAGTATGTTGTTTGGGAGTTAGACTTTCGTGCCGAAGCTGAAAAATTTGCCCGCGATCGTAGCGCAGCTGCGAGAGCGGATCAAATTTTCGGTATGGGCCGATTTATGGACTTAACAGCTCAGTTGGCGCTCCCACTACGTATTCTTGCCCTTATCAGTATCATAGCGGTCAAAGCCCTTGACAAGGTTGATGATTCTACCTCTGGCATCATAGGATCTTTTTCAAAAATTACTCAAGGCTCACATCAGCCTTATGCTGAGTTCATAGAGGAACTTCAGAAAGCCATTCAGAGACAAATCTCGAATGAAGAAGCCCGTAAAGAGCTTCTGTTAAAACTGGTCGTTGAAAATGCAAATGAGGATTGCAAGAGGATTCTGCAGCCTCTATCTGCCCGAGGGAGGGCTTCCCTATCAGACTATCTAAAGGCTTGCAGAATCGTGGGAACTGTCTCCTACAATATGGAGCATCTGGCCATGGCCTTGCAGCAAGCAAATTCTCAAAACAGGCCAGCTGGAAACTGCTTCAATTGTGGGAAGCCAGGCCATTTCAAAGCACAATGCAGACACAATACACAAAACAACACCAAGCCTAAGACGATATGCCCAAGGTGCAAGAAAGGGTACCACTGGGCAAACCAGTGTCTCAGCAACATTCCTCAGCCACAGGGAAACTAGAGGAGGGGCAATCAGCCAGCCCCGCTCCAAAGGCTGACTCCATATCTTTCCAACTAATTGCCTCCAAAGATATGGAAATTGACATTCCAGGCACTGTTTACTTTCTCCCCACATGCCTGAAAACGATCCCTCCTGCCATGACGCCCCTCATAATTTATCCCATCCGAGACCTCATGGCAAGGCAAATCATTGCTTCTCCGTTTCTGAGAGATTCCGACGACTTTTCCTCAGTGGCCATGGCAGTAATTGGAAATACTCCCACAAAATTTAGCAAGGGAGAATTAGTAGCAACCGCTATTCCGGTACCTGTTAAAAAGGCTGATGTATGGGCATTTACTGTCCATCAGACAGTGGAACAAGCCAGGCCTGTGTTACAATTCACAATCCGTAACAAAGTCTTTTCGGGTCTCTTAGATACTGGAGCTGACGTAAGTGTCATCCGAACAGCTGAGTGGCCGGACGATTGGCCTTTGGAAACTGCCCCAGCCATTCGGGGAGTGGGAGGAGTTCAGCATGCCCACCGTAGCAAACACTGGCTTCCGGTGAGTTCCTCTGATATTTCTCGCACTGCCTACCTCCAACCCTTGGTCCTTCCACTACATACTAACCTGTGGGGCCGTGATCTTATGTCTCAACTTAACGCAAAACTCATTATCGATTAATGGAATCTTTTGCTAGAACTCCACTGCGGCTACAATTAAAAGAACTTGTTTGGGTAGATCAAAGGCCCCTCACTATAGACAAACTCGAGGCCCTGCAATCACTTGTTCAGGACCAAACTGTCAAAGGGCACATTGAACCATCTGTCAGCCCATATAACACCCCCATTTTTGTCATGAAGAAAAAGTCAGAAAAATGGAGGCTATTGCAGGATCTACGAGCCGTGAACACTATAATAAAACCAATGGGGGCACTACAATGTGGTCTCCCAAATCCCAACATCATCCCTGAAAAATTTGATCTAATGGTCATTGATTTAAAAGACTGCTTCTTTTCTATCCCTTTGCATGAATAAGATTGTGCCTTATTCACTTTTACATTATCTCGCTTAAACAACTCCTCTCCCTCCTCCCGCTTTCAGTGGAAAGTCCTACCTCAAGGTATGCTCAATAGCACCACCATGTGTCAACACTATGTCAATAATGTCTTGCTACCCTATCGGTTCTGCTTTTCCACAATTTCTGGCGTATCACTACATGGATGATATCCTTGTTGCCGCTCCTGGGCCACCGGGTACGGTGTTCACTTCATTTTCCTTCCTGAAAGCCGTTCTTGCAAAAGGAGGCTTGCACATAGCACCTGAAAAGGTGCAAGTACTAACTCCATACGCATATCTGGGCTATAAAATGCTTTCTGCTACTGCCTATCCTTCACTTCCCTCTCTGTCTCTGCCTTCTCAACCCACCCTGGTTCAATTTCAGCAATATCTGGGGACCGTAAACTGGGCTCGACCTTTCCTGTCTTTAACCACTGATATTCTTTCTCCATTGTTTGAAGCCCTTACCTGGGGGAAAAGGCCTGCTGACATAATATCCTTGTAGCAACCTCAGCTTCAAGCAATAACTCAAATAGAAGAGAATATCCAAAAAATATGGGTAGACAGAGCTGCTGCAAATACTCCTCTAGATATTGTCATTTTAGCCACCCCGAGGCTTATGACCGTGGCAGTAACTCAAAAGGACCAAAAACTCCACACCATAGAGTGGATCCATCTTTCCCATACGCCACGATGCTCCATCACTTCCAAATCAGCTCAACTGGCTCAACTGATCACAAAAGGCAGGAGTCGTGCAAAATTACTTATGGGAATAGATTTCTCCACACTTTTCATCCCTTTTTCGCTACAAATATGGGAATCTCTATTCCAAAATTCCCAGGAAATTCAGTTTGCCTTAGCTGACTGGCCTGGACTAGTTTCCTGCCACCCGCCTGCTGATCCACGTTTTCAAATCATTCGGACAATACCCATCTCTTTCTCCTCTCCCATCAGCAAAAGGCCTTTGGTCAACGCCTTGACTATATTTGCTGATGGCAGTAGGGAACGAGGGGCATGCACTTGGCAAAGGAATGGGGTGTGGCACACTAAAACCACCCCTGTGCAAACATCACCACAAAGGGCTGAGCTTGCTGCAACCATATTAGTCCTCCAGAATTTTAATGAACCCCTCAACTTGATCTTAGACAGCCTATATATTACTCAAATAGTCTCTACTATTCACGATTCTTACTTCTCTCCCGCTATTGATAAAAACCTTCTCTTTTTTGTTACATTGCAACACCTTGTTGCACAGCGTCAGCACCCCCTCTTTGTAGCACACATCCGCAACCACCAACCCTTCCCAGGAATCCTCCAGGAAGGCAATGATGTGGCTGATCAAGCGGCTGCAGGTATCATGACCTCACACACATTAACTCCTTGGGAAAGCCATTCATATTTCCATCAAAACACTAAAGCTCTCATGAAACATTTCAACCTTACTATGGCCGAAGCCTCAGCCATTAGACAGCAGTGCCCCACCTGCAGTCAACAAGCCCATTCCATTCCCTTAGGGGTAAATCCCCGTGGGTTGAAAGCCTGTGAAATATGGCAGATGGACGTTACTCAGTTTCCTCCATTTGCCCCCTGGAAGTATCTGCAAGTCACAATTGATACTTATTCAGGATTCATAATGGCGACCCCGCAAAGAGGAGAAGCCTCCAAACATGTCATCAACCATTGCATTTGCACCTTTGCATCGTTGGGATGCCCAAATGAAATAAAAACAGATAATGGTCCTGCATACACTAGCACAGCCATGTCAGAATTTTGCGCTAAGTGGCAAATTACCCACAAATTCGGAATCCCTTATAACAGTCAAGGACAAGCTCTGGCAGAGAGAGCCAACCTAATGCTAAAAACAGCGTTAGAATGACATTTGATCAAAGGGAAAAAAGCCCTTGGCCTCCCGGCGATGCAAGACACCCTTAATCTCTGTCTTTATACACTTAACTTCCTCAATCTCTCCGGCACCCCTGCTACGACGGCAGCGGAGCGACATTTTTCCTCCCCCCCTTCCTCTGATTCTCCCAAACCACAGGTATACTATCACCAACTGCCAGACCCTACTTGGAAGGGTCCTGCTGCTCTCCTCACCTGGGGTCGTGGCTACGCAGCTATCCAGCTTCCAGATCATGTCCTGTGGGTTCCTGGATGACACGTCAGACCATACCACCCCAAGGTAGAAAAATCACCACCCGCAGACATATCAACATGATTCATCCCGTTGCTTTGCCGACCCTCTTCCTCCTTCTTGCTGCACATGCCTCCAAGGTCTCCATTCCGTCTCGAGTGATGTACTTCACACCAGGTACTTCCCTCCTGCTGACCTGCACCGCATCTGGGGACATTTTTCCCCCCTACCTCAGATGGTCGACACTCCCTCAGCCATGGCTCCATATCTCCAGCAATGCTTCTTTCCGGATCAACACCTCTGAACACCCTCCTCGGACTACACTCCTCATACTTCGCCCTACTGCCACCACCTATTATTGCTCCGGTCGACGCCTCTATGATTCCATACACAACATTTATGAATCCTGGACAGTCCTCAGACCCCGTTCACCTCGTCATCATCACAGACAATTCGCAAATCAGCCTGACATTCATGTCCAGGCCACCCCTTTTCTACATCGGGTTAAGAGATTGCAGAACACCACCAGTGCGTCAGATGGCTGCGCCCCCTGCCTGACCAAAACCACGCAAGCAGGCTCCATTCAACTAATTTCATCTACCATACCCAATAACCGCAGAAGTGCCTTCCTACGGGAAAAACTTGCCAAAACAATGGGACCATGTACCATCTATGTAAGAAGAACTCAAAAACCATTTGCTACGATCCCAAGACGGCTGTACGTCTCAACGTCACCTTATGAGCGAGACTTCCAAGAACCTCTGGCAGATCTGATCCTGAGGGGGAGGAAAAACTTTATTACCTAAACCACACCACCGTGCTCAAGGATGGTACTAACCCAATTGTTTCAATCTTTGATGTTTGTGTTGCTTGTTCTAAACCAGGGGGACATTCATGCGGGTTCGGCTGACTGGAAAACAACGTACGCCCACAATCATAAATATTTGTGTCATATGCCCATTAACTTGGCCATAGGGAACCCCAACCAATGGATCCGTTGTGGAGGTTCTGTCGAGTGTTCAGGTTGGTCTTGTGTCTGTGATTATACCGGGGGAGGGTACTCAGGCTGCAATCATCTGTCACATTTCAAATGAATATCAGGGTCTACCACAGACAATAAGGTAGAAATCGCCATCTCCAGACAACACCCTGCCTTGGATACTTATGGTATAGGGATTGATGGCACAGGAACAGATCCAAACACTTACATTGCCATAAAAACTGAAGTAATATATGAAGGTAAGGAAACATCCTTAGGCTGGTCGGTACATAATAATTTAAGGAAATTAGAAAAAAACCCTGATACTTGTTCATGGATATGGCAGAAAAAATTGCAAAACAACTTGCAATAATCAATTATTTTGTCTGTGGGGGAACCACCACAGGAGAACAATGGCCGTGGCAAGCCTTAGAAGCCTCACCATCACTTTTTAATAACATGTCTTCTGTAGGAAACATAACAGCTAGAACAGCTTCCGATCCACTTATCTTACACCAACTTAATTGGTAGAAACTGCTTTTCCCAAAATGAGTCCACTCCAGTAGGACACCTCCTTTGCTTAGGTACATGGGATAACTCCTACCAGACTTGGATTGTACCTGACAATGCTACCACCACACCTGCAAAATTCAACACCTCCCTCCTTCCTTATCTCAATGGCACAACATCTTCCCAAAAATGGATAGCCCCAAATAACATGTATTGGATTTGTGGTAACCTAGCCTATCCATCCCTTCCAGCAGATTGGCAAGGATCATGTGTATTGGGGAGGATAAAATCTTCCTTTTTCCTCCTACCGATCTCCATTAAGCAAGAACTAGGCATCCCTGTGTATGATAAATTATCCCGCAAGAAAAGAGACACCGACAATGCCTTTGGTGTTTTAGATTTAGCAGGCCAACGAATAGACAAAGCTCTAAACACTCTAGCAACTGCTACAGACAAATTACGCACAATTATCTACCAAAATCGCTTAGCTTTAGATTACATACTAGCCAAAAAAGGAGGGGTGTGTGATAGGTTCAATCTTACGAATTGTTGTCTTCAAATTGATAAGGTTGGCAAAGTAGTAGCACAATTAACAACTGAGATGCGACAATTAACCTATAATCCTAATCAAGTATGGCAAGGTATTGATTTTAAGAATATTTTTAGTTCCTGGTTCCCAAAACTACCAGGATTACAAGCCATAATAGCTCTCATAGGCATGATTGCTGCAGGATGCATTATTCTTCCATGCGCGTTACCAATTTTTGTTCGCACTATCTCCAATAGTCTGTCTTTATTAGCTAAAAAAATGCGCCATTGCACAGGTTAATGCCCTCTGGGAAAAAGAACCTCTGTACAAAGTCATGCCCTCAGAAGACCCTGATGCGTACGCTCGCACAAGTTTTTGCATGGGCAGTGACGAAGATCCAGAAGAATTTCCTCCATATAAACTAAAACAGAGGAGATGCAGTAATGAATCAGCTTCAATAGTTTCAGTCCATGCCAGGCTTCAAGGCCTCACGTAGGCTGCAAGCGTGTACCAGGAACAAAGAACATCAGTCAGCAATACAACACCATGGGCTATTAACTGGACTGCAAGTGTTGATTGGCTACTTTGTACCTACTAAAACTGACCATATAGTACTGTGATTTGATGCTACTATGTGTCCACTAATATGTCTGCTCATGTAACATGATGATTGGATAGAATTCACCGCTTGTGACGTATTACTATGTGTTTTTAATAAAAGAGCTTCCCGAGCTCGTGATCGGGGCAGCTCACCCGAGATAGAACCAGCCTGGTGTCTTTCTTGATGCATTTGACCACCCAGTGAGAAGCCTTCCAAATGCGGAGCAAAGCCGCAGACATTCACTGCAAGCACCCCATCCTTGCAAAATCTTATTTTATCCTCATTTGCCTTGCAAACAAAGGAACTTCCTCAAGCTTAGGTCAGGGTCTCTCATAGGTTGCAGAAATAGCAACAATATAATACATGATTATGGCACATGGAGGAGATGATGAAAACGAGTAAGAAAGTAAATTAAAGTTTGCAGATTATAGTAAAATACTGTATATTAAATCTTCCCTGCTCCCTAAAATGGTTGCTTATCAGACTGAGAACCTACACAGCTGTTTTCTGCTGATCCCTGTGTTTTCTACAAATCTACTTCAAAAAGTGAAACATAATTTTTATTTGTATTATTCATGCCTTACTCTTCTAACTGTTGGAATCTCAGAAGAAACTATAGTTCAGTAAAAACAAGGGTTGAGGGAATGCTGTTGATTAGGTGCCTTTAGTAGATTTCTCTTGCCTTCTTCTGGTGAATTTCCTCCTAGGATGCGGAGGTTTCTCTCTCATCATCTTGTTCATTGAAGAAAAAACTAAGTCTCATAACTACTACTTCACTTCCAGGCAAAGAGAGCAGGCAAAGGCATGAGGGACAGCTGTTGCATCTCACCCAGTTGGTGAGCAGCAAAGGCAACTCATTCCTCCTCTCTGTGACATGGAGCCTGGGCTTTCCATCCCATTGCCCTGAAGGAGGCAGGTAACAGCAGTTGCTGTTTCTTGGGTAAGTAATTAATCTGTGGCACTGATGAGGAACCTTTGCCTTCTGTCCTTTTCTGAGGAAGTAAGCAATGATGGAACAGTGGAATAATCAGCAGAGAGAATGGAGAGTTCCCTTAATTAATTTAAAGCTGGACAAGTGGCTGAATCCTCTGCCAATCCTATTTCACCACTGTTCTCTTTTGCTCCGTACTTTGACAATTCCCAGATCTTACATTTTATATTACACGTGTTAGCGTTAGCAGATGCAGCCTAAAGGAATGCAGTGTATGTGAGATTTTTGCCTTCTAGGAATGCTTAAGGAACATTAATTAAATAGAATTAGTGCTGGGGTGTCAAACTTGTGACCTGAGAGCCAGGTGTGTTACATGCTGGCCACGCCCATTCCCAGTTTAGCGAAGGGGGAAAAAGTTGCAATATGTCACGTGATGATGTATTGTCGTGAGTTTGACACCCCTGAATTAGTGCTTCAATTTAATTCACAAACTTGGAAACTTGAATTGTTCTCTCCAAATTTGGCAATGTTCTGTCTGGGTGTGATGATAAATTTGTCACTTACTAATTTCTTCACCCTTCACATTTTAACTGCATTCTCTTTAGCAATAGAGTTAATCACTTCTTCATCCTTCATGTTTTAAGTAACGCAATTTGTTATTTCAATGGAACTATTTTTCTTCCTATTTTGTACTATATTCTTAGACAGGGAGGCTCTTTGCTCAGTCACTCATACCCTGGTCAACTCCCATTTGGACTATTGCAATGTGCTCTACACAGGGTATCCTTGAAAAGTATATGGAAGCTTCAACTGGTACAATTCTGGCTGCCCAAAGAACAACATATGGGAAGATGTATCACCTTTGCTATGCAAGCTAAATTGGGTGCTAGTTTGCTTCCTGGTCCAATTCAACGTGTGGGTTATGATCTTTAAAGTTCTACATCTCTAGGCTACTTATGGAATTTTATTCACTTTACTCTCCTGGCCTTTCACTCATGTGTGAAAACACCGTGGTCTTGCTTAAGGCTCAGAGAAGAGCACACAGCTGTGGAGGTGATTAATGCCCTGAGCATCCTCCTCCCACCTGTTAATTCACTTTTAACATAATTTTTTAATCATCCTTGTCATTTTTTTCAATTTTCTATATTATCCAGAGTCCCTCTGAGGGAGATGGGTGGTTTCAAAATTTTATAAAAATAAATTTAGAATAGCTACCAAGGACAAGTTTTTCTTTAAAAAAAATGTTTTTGTAAAAAATTGTTACTTTTTTCAATTATGCTCACTACATTACATTTGCTCAATGTTCTTACTTTATTTAAGAGCAATTCTTACCAAGAGATTTTCACCAGCAATTCCTCGATAGTTAAAAACCACACACCTTTAAAAGACAAACAAAGAGCACTGTTTACCAGAATTGTTCATTTGAGTATTCTTGGAAGTGAAGATCCACATATCTGAAAGCTGTTTCGATTGATTTTTTTTTATTTGCCAAAGGATTCAAAACAAAGAATAAAAATATCTATTTTCCACAGAGGTACATGTTTTCTGTATCTGCCAATTTTTTTTCCTGTAGCCCAAACTAAATCATCTGTAGCCACATAGATAAGGAAGAAGGCTGAGAATCTGGATCAGGAGGAAGGAAATAGCCGACTTCCTCATTAATGTGTTTGCCACTGGCGCACATGCGGCAGCCAATTTTAATGAAGGTGATGAGGTACTTTCAACTCTCACTGAAAAATGCAGTTTTATGTTGTATAATACATACTGTGGAGTAAAGGTGGCAAGTGCCTCTTTACTAACAAAAGATCAGTTCCATGGTGCAAGTGGGCTTCAGACTGAGAATAGTAACACAGTCTTTGCACCCAGAATGCCATGTCTCATCAATTTGTCCTTCTCTTTTTGATTTGCCCACTGTGGCTAATTTATACCTTTCTCTGGCTTTCAGTATGTCTGAACCCCAAGCAATCACAATGTTTTTGTACGGGAGCAATCCAGTTGATGTTTGCAGCAAACTATAATCTTTAAGTCTCTCAAAAGCACTGCTAGGGAACAAAGTTGGAATCGCCCTAATAGGCAAAAGCCAAGCAAGTCCTGTAAGAAAGATGAAGGGATGAGCATTTTAGGCCAGGAGGTGGAAGGAAGAGTGGAGTTAGGATGGCCAGCCCAAACCACAATTGTAGGCAGTGAGGGTTTGGATGGAGACAACACATGAAAAGGTCTTGCAAACCTATAGCTATTTTGCTGGGAAGGGTGTGGGCAGGAAGGAGGCATTAGAAGTATGGAAAGTAGCTGTCTGATAAGCAGAATGAGGGTGAAGGGCCCCCAAACACCATTGGTTTATAGATGAGAGGAAATTTAGAATAAGAATAAAGTACACTAAGAAATACATGGCCACGATGAAATTTATAAGATGAGAATTCAACTGCTGAAAAACCTGGGATTTGACTCTGGGCTAATGTGCTTTGAAGATCCCCTGCACACAGCTCTAAATAACATTGTAGATGGATTACTGCAAAATGACATGGAGGAAAAAAATTCACAAGATGAAGCTTACTGATGTGACAAAATAATCCGGAAATAAAACAGCAATTTCAATTTAGTTTCCGAACATTTCATTACCAAACTTGATAACATCATCAGCAGGATTTTCTTGTTGTATTCCAACTGACCACACTGGCACACAAGACATTTATAAGCAAAAGAGCAATGGGACAAGAAATCCTGCTGATGGTGTTACCTAGTCTGGTAATGAAACATTCAGAAACTAAATTGAAACAAGCTTGGAGAGCAAACCACTGCCAAAATCTAAAACATGAGCTACAACTATTTTCTTTTATTTCACAAAACAGCAGTATTCAATCCTCAGTAAAAACTGACTGTGTCAGTTTGATCCTTCCTTTGGTTAACATGGGCCTGTGGTTAGCCTTTGGTTCAACTGGCTCAGCTGAAAATCCTACTAGCCGAATTGTTCACTGGCTAATACACAGCTGAATTAGTTTACAGCAAATGCAAAGCAGCCACCACCTCCATGTTACCATGTCAGGAGACAATTTACTTTGGCTGACTTCCACCTCCTATTCTATTGGGAGGGAGCCTCCATTTTTTTCCAGAACCTGATGCTGTTGGACTGACCCTGACTGATTCTTGGGAAAGTCACATTGAGGCAGGGAAACTCTGTTTTATCAATTAGTATCAATTATCAATTAGTAATTGGCAATTAGCTTTTTCAGAACATTGTTTCTAAAAAAAAGTATCTTGCCTGTTAAAGCAAATATGACATTCCTTCCCAAACATGCAAGTAATCCATGCTTTGAATTAGGATGATGAAACACGAGCAGATTTCCATGCAGAGGAATGGGAGCAAATTGCAGGTGTGAAGTTCCATAAGAACTTGTTAAGGACTGTAAGCAACACAAAAAAGCACAGTTGCAACATTCCATGGCTGTTTTGCATGCTTGTTACTTTTTATTTTGTTTTTGAATGAGTCCTATTATATCTGTCCTGCTAGAATGAATATTGGAGGAGGGCTCTAACATGAGAGCTCTAAGATCTGGGTTGCCAAAATCCAGATAATTACTAGATGAGAGTGTTAAAATTCCTATTGTCCAGGTTACAGTTGCCCTAAACAAAGAGATGCAAAACTATCTTCTCATCCAACAAAATGGCAAGCTACCATGTTCTGCAACTAACCTCAGTTGGCTACAGCATGGTTTATCAGGATTGCTGACTAGGTTTGCTTTCTTTATATTCTTAGGATTTCTATTCCAGAGAACTTTATGGGAATTGCTTCTAAGCAACAGGCAACATCTTTACAATAACACCTGGGGACTATACTGGCTAGACTATAGGCATAGAAAATACATTTCTAGGGATGAATGTGGAAAAATATGTATAAGTAGGATGTGGCCTTTTGTTTTAAAATTTTAAAGGGCTTGAGGACCAAGGCGGCCTTTCAAGGAGTCTCATTCAATTACCAAGATTCCAGTTTCCTATTTGCTTGGCTCATTATCCTTTTGCTTAATTTTATTTGTAATATATCTCACCACTTCTAGCCTTGTACCTTAATCTCTACATTGAACTGGGTCTCCGATGTGGCCTAGTTCTCCTGAAGCAACTCCTCTGAAGCTTGGAATTTGCTATTTGGTGTCATCACAAGCGGGACCCTTTTCCAAAGGGACCCATAAACATTTATGGGTTTATCATGCATTTAAAAGCAAGATCAGGGATGGAAATTTTCTCTAATTCTTTGCGTCTATTATAGACAATCACAGTTTCCATTGCACAAACAGAATTACAAGAAAAATGTCAAGGGCAAATTATCATACCTGTATCCCAGTGCTTTGCTCTGTTGAATCATATGAAGAATATATGATTCCTTGCTTGTTCCTGTGAGGCCAGGCAGCAATAGGATAGTAGGTCTGGTGATGGAATCAGGGTATTGTATGCTATTGTG
>JAUCBL010001202.1:0-20197 GCA_033807585.1 Hydrophis major | reverse complement strand
TCCTGCTTGGGCAGGGGGGGTTGGTCTAGGTGACCTCCAGGTTCCCTTCCAACTCTGTTATTCTGTCCTTTCCTTTCTTTCTTTCTTTCTTTCTTTCTTTCTTTCTTTCCGTCCTTCCTTCCTTCCTTCCTTTCCTTCTTTCTTGTCTTTCTTTCTTTTCTTTCCTTCTTCCTTCCCCTTCCTTCCTTTTTCTCTTCTTTCTTCTTTCTTTCTCTCTTCCTTCCTTCCTTCTCCCTTCCTTCCTTCCTTCCTTCCTTTCCTTCCTTTCCTTCTCTTCCTTCTTCCTTCTTTCTTTCTTCTTTCTTTCTTCTTTCTTTCTTTCTTCCTTCCTTCCTTCTTCCTTCCTTTTCTTCTTTCTTCTTCCTTTCCTTCCTTCCTTCCTTCCTTGCCTCTCCATCCTCCCCTTTCTTCCTTTCTTCCAGAAATGGTGTAGGGTCTCCTGCTTGGGCAGGGGGGTTGGTCTAGGTGACCTCCAGGTTCCCTTCAACTCTGTTATTCTGTCCTTTCTTTCTTTCTTTCTTCTTTCTTTCTGTCTTTTCTTTCTCTTTCTTTCTTTCTTTCTTTCTTCTTCCTTCCTTCCTTCCTTCCTTCTTTCTTTCTTTCTTTCTTTCTTTCTTTCTTTCTTCTTTCTTTTCTTCTTTCTTTCTTTCTTCTTTCCTTCCTTCCTTCCTTCCTTCCTTTCTTCTTTCTTTCTTTCTTCTTCCGTTCCTTCCTTCCTTCTTCCTTCTTCATTCCTTCCTTCTTCCTCCTCCTTCCGCTCCCCTTTCTTCCTTTCTTCCAGAAATGGTGTAGGGTCTCCTGCTTGGGCAGGGGGGTTGGTCTAGGTGACCTCCAGGTTCCCTTCCAACTCTGTTATTCTGTCCTTTCTTTCTTCTTTCTTTCTTTCTTTCTTTCTTTCTTTTCTTCTCTTCTTCTTTCTTCTTTCCTCCTTTCTTTCTTCTTACTTTCCTTCCTTTTCTTTCTTTCTTCTCTTTCTTTCTCTTTCGTTTCTTCTTCCTTCTTCCTTCTTTCCTTCCTCTTTCTTTCTTTCTTTCTTTCTTTCTTTCTTTCTTCTTTCTTTCTTCTTCTCTTCCTTCCTTCCTTCTTCCTTCCTTCCTTCTTCCTTCCTTCCTTCTTCTTTCTTTTTCTTTCCTTCCTTCCTTCTTCCTTCCTTCCTTTTCTTTCTTTCTTCTTCCTTCCTTCCTTCCTTCCTTCCTTCCTGCCTCCATCCTCCCCTTTCTTCCTTTCTTCCAGAAATGGTGTAGGTCTCCTGCTTGGGCAGGGGGGTTGGTCTAGGTGACCTCCAGGTTCCTTCCAACTCTGTTATTCTGTTCTTTCTTTCTTTCTTTCTTTCTTTCTTTCTTTCTTTCTTTCTTTCTTTCTTTCTTTCTTCTTTCTTTCTTTCTTTCTTCTCTTCCTTCCTTCCTTCCTTCCTTCCTTCCTTCCTTCTTCTTTCTTCTTTCTTTCTTTCTTTCTTTCTTTCTTTCTTTCTTCTTTCTTTCTCTTTCTTCCTTCTTCCTTCCTTTTCTTTCTTTCTTTCTTCCTTCCTTCCTTCCTTCCTTCCTTCCTCCTTCCTTCTTCCTGCCTCCATCCCTCCCCTTTCTTCCTTTCTTCCAGAAATGGTGTAGGGTCTCCTGCTTGGGCAGGGGGGTTGGTCTAGGTGACCTCCAGGTTCCCTTCCAACTCAGATTATCTGTTATCCGTGAAGGAGCATGGCTGCTAAGGGGGTAGAGAGCACCCCCCCCTTCTCCAGGCAACTGCCATTATCTCCAGCCAGGTGGGATAAAAAAAAAAAAAAACACCGGGTGGGGAAGAGTCCTCGACAAAAGTTCTCCATGAGGACTAGAACCTTGGCCGCTGGTTTCTTGGCAGGAGATGACCGATTGCTGGCTAAGACCAGCCCGGCCCTGATCAGCCTCATCGAGAGCGTCATTAAGCAGGTGAGGAGGAGTGGAGCGGCAGGTGGGCTGGGGCAGGAGGAGGGCAGGACGAAAGGGTCTCCTTGAGGCCATCCATGTCCAAACATCCTTTCCTGCAGGTGGACAGTCCGAATCGTAGTGGTCAAAGCATCCTTCGAGCAGATGACCGAGCAGGGCCGGCGCTGGAGAATGAGGGGTAAGGGGGGGATTTAAAGAACCCCTATTTGAGACCCCCCCCCAAAACACCCCCAAGTCCACCCCCTCCCTCCCCTTGGTCCCCCTCCCATCAGGGCTGAGTGGCAGAATTGGTAAAAATTGGACAATCAATCAGAGAAGAAGACAAAAATAGGGCTTGAATCGGTCTTTCTTAACCTTGGCAATTGAAAAGCAGGCTGGATTCCAATTCCCAGAATTCCCCACTCTGAATTTGGCCCCATGAAGACTGATGGACTTCAACTCCCAGAATTCCCCAGCCAGCAAAGCTTGAAGTCCATCCACCTTAAGTTGCACTATTCCAGCTGAGGAATTCTGGGAGGGGAAGTCCATCCATCTTAAGGTCCGCCATGATGGCTGGGGAATTCTGGGAGTTGGGAGTCCATCCATCTTAAGATCCGCCATGATGGCTAGGGAATTCTGGGAGTGGAAGTCCATCCATCTTAAGGTCCGCCATGATGGCTGGGGAATTCTGGGAGTGGAAGTCCAACCATCTTAAGGCCCGCCATGATGGCTAGGGAATTCTGGGAGTGGAAGTCCAACCATCTTAAGGCCCGCCATGATGGCTGGGGAATTCTGGGAGTGGAAGTCCAACCATCTTAAGGCCCGCCATGATGGCTAGGGAATTCTGGGAGTGGAAGTCCATCCATCTTAAGGTCCGCCATGATGGCTGGGGAATTCTGGGAGTGGAAGTCCATCCATCTTAAGGCCCACCATGATAGCTGGGGAATTCTGGGAGTGGAAGTCCATCCATCTTAAGGTCCGCCATGATGGCTGGGGAATTCTGGGAGTGGAAGTCCATCCATCTTAAGGCCCACCATGATAGCTGGGGAATTCTGGAAGTCCATCCATTTTAAGGTCCGCCATGGTGGCTGGGGAATTCTGGGAGTGGAAGTCCATCCATCTTAAGGCCCACCATGATAGCTGGGGAATTCTGGAAGTCCATCCATTTTAAGGTCCGCCATGGTGGCTGGGGAATTCTGGGAGTGGAAGTCCATCCATCTTAAGGCCCACCATGATAGCTGGGGAATTCTGGAAGTCCATCCATCTTAAGGCCCACCATGATGGCTGGGGAATTCTGGAAGTCCATCCATTTTAAGGTCCGCCATGGTGGCTGGGGAATTCTGGGAGTGGAAGTCCATCCATCTTAAGGCCCACCATGATAGCTGGGGAATTCTGGAAGTCCATCCATCTTAAGGTCCGCCATGATGGCTGGGGAATTCTGGGAGTGGAAGTCCATCCATCTTAAGGCCCACCATGATAGCTGGGGAATTCTGGAAGTCCATCCATTTTAAGGTCCGCCATGATGGCTGGGGAATTCTGGGAGTGGAAGTCCATCCACCTTAAGGTCCGCCATGATAGCTGGGGAATTCTGGAAGTCCATCCATTTTAAGGTCCGCCATGATGGCTGGGGAATTCTGGGAGTGGAAGTCCTCCATCTTAAGGTCCGCCATGGTGGCTGGGGAATTCTGGGAGTGGAAGTCCATCCATTTTAAGGTCCGCCATGATGGCTGGGGAATTCTGGGAGTTGGGAGTCCATCCATCTTAAGGTCCGCCATGATGGCTGGGGAATTCTGGAAGTCCATCCATCTTAAGGTCCGCCATGATGGCTGGGGAATTCTGGGAGTTGGGAGTCCATCCATCTTAAGATCCGCCATGATGGCTGGGGAATTCTGGGAGTTGGGAGTCCATCCACCTTAAGATCCGCCATGATGGCTGGAGAATTCTGAGAGTTGGGAGTCCATCCATCTTAAGGTCCGCTATGATGGCTGGGGAATTCTGGGAGTTGGGAGTCCATCCATCTTAAGGTCCGCCATGATGGCTGGGGAATTCTGGGAGTTGGGAGTCCATCCACCTTAAGATCCGCCATGATGGCTGGGGAATTCTGGGAGTGGAAGTCCTCCATCTTAAGGTCTGCCATGATGGCTGGGGAATTCTGGGAGTGGAAGTCCATCCATCTTAAGGTCCACCATGATGGCTGGGGAATTCTGGGAGTGGAAGTCCATCCATCTTAAGGTCCGCCATGATGGCTGGGGAATTCTGGGAGTTGGGAGTCCATCCACCTTAAGATCCGCCATGATGGCTGGGGAATTCTGAGAGTGGAAGTCCATCCATCTTAAGATCCGCCATGATGGCTGGGGAATTCTGGGAGTTGGGAGTCCATCCACCTTAAGATCCGCCATGATGGCTGGGGAATTCTGGGAGTTGGGAGTCCATCCACCTTAAGATCCGCCATGATGGCTGGGGAATTCTGGGAGTGGAAGTCCTCTTTCTTAAGGTCCATGCCATGATGGCTGGGGAATTCTGGGAGTGGAAGTCCTCCATCTTAAGGTCCATGCCATGATGGCTGGGGAATTCTGGGAGTGGAAGTCCTCCATCTTAAGTTCCATGCCATGATGGCTGGGGAATTCTGGGAGTGGGTGTCCATCCATCTTAAGGTCCGCCATGATGGCTGGGGAATTCTGAGAGTGGAAGTCCATCCATCTTAAGATCCGCCATGATGGCTGGGGAATTCTGGGAGTTGGGAGTCCATCCACCTTAAGATCCGCCATGATGGCTGGGGAATTCTGAGAGTGGAAGTCCTCTATCTTAAGGTCTATGCCATGATGGCTGGGGAATTCTGGGAGTGGAAGTCCTCTTTCTTAAGGTCCATGCCATGATGGCTGGGGAATTCTGGGAGTGGAAGTCCTCTATCTTAAGGTCCATGCCATGATGGCTGGGGAATTCTGGGAGTGGAAGTCCTCCATCTTAAGGTCCATGCCATGATGGCTGGGGAATTCTGGGAGTGGGTGTCCATCCATCTTAAGGTCCGCCATGATGGCTGGGGAATTCTGAGAGTGGAAGTCCATCCATCTTAAGATCCGCCATGATGGCTGGGGAATTCTGGGAGTTGGGAGTCCATCCACCTTAAGATCCGCCATGATGGCTGGGGAATTCTGGGAGTGGAAGTCCTCTATCTTAAGGTCTATGCCATGATGGCTGGGGAATTCTGGGAGTGGAAGTCCTCCATCTTAAGGTCTGCCATGATGGCTGGGGAATTCTGGGAGTGGAAGTCCTCCATCTTAAGGTCCACCATGATGGCTGGGGAATTCTGGCAGTTGAAGTCCTCTTTCTTAAGGTCCATGCCATGATGGCGGGGGAATTCTGGGAGTGGAAGTCCTCCATCTTAAGGTCCATGCCATGATGGCTGGGGAATTCTGGGAGTGGAAGTCCTCCATCTTAAGGTCCATGCCATGATGGCTGGGGAATTCTGGGAGTGGAAGTCCTCTATCTTAAGGTCCACCATGATGGCTGGGGAATTCTGGGAGTGGAAGTCCTCTATCTTAAGGTCTGCCATGATGGCTGGGGAATTCTGGGAGTGGAAATCCTCCATCTTAAGGTCCATGCCATAATGGCTGGGGAATTCTGGGAGTGGAAGTCCTCCATCTTAAGGTCCACCATGATGGCTCGGGAATTCTGGCAGTTGAAGTCCTCTTTCTTAAGGTCTGCCATGATGGCTGGGGAATTCTGGGAGTGGAAGTCCTCCATCTTAAGGTCCATGCCATGATGGCTGGGGAATTCTGGGAGTGGAAGTCCTCCATCTTAAAGTCCATGCCATGATGGCTGGGGAATTCTGGGAGTGGAAGTCCTCCATCTTAAGGTCCATGCCATGATGGCTGGGGAATTCTGGGAGTGGAAGTCCTCTATCTTAAGGTCCACCATGATGGCTGGGGAATTCTGGGAGTGGAAGTCCTCTATCTTAAGGTCTGCCATGATGGCTGGGGAATTCTGAGAGTGGAAATCCTCCATCTTAAGGTCCATGCCATGATGGCTGGGGAATTCTGGGAGTGGAAGTCCTCCATCTTAAGGTCCATGCCATGATGGCTGGGGAATTCTGGGAGTGGAAGTCCTCCATCTTAAGGTCCACCATGATGGCTCGGGAATTCTGGCAGTTGAAGTCCTCTTTCTTAAGGTCTGCCATGATGGCTGGGGAATTCTGGGAGTGGAAGTCCTCCATCTTAAGGTCCATGCCATGATGGCTGGGGAATTCTGGGAGTGGAAGTCCTCCATCTTAAAGTCCATGCCATGATGGCTGGGGAATTCTGGGAGTGGAAGTCCTCCATCTTAAGGTCCATGCCATGATGGCTGGGGAATTCTGGGAGTGGAAGTCCTCTATCTTAAGGTCCACCATGATGGCTGGGGAATTCTGGGAGTGGAAGTCCTCTATCTTAAGGTCTGCCATGATGGCTGGGGAATTCTGAGAGTGGAAATCCTCCATCTTAAGGTCCATGCCATGATGGCTGGGGAATTCTGGGAGTGGAAGTCCTCCATCTTAAGGTCCATGCCATGATGGCTGGGGAATTCTGGGAGTGGAAGTCCTCTATCTTAAGGTCTGCCATGATGGCTGGGGAATTCTGGGAGTGGAAGTCCTCTATCTTAAGGTCTGCCATGATGGCTGGGGAATTCTGGGAGTGGAAGTCCTCCATCTTAAGGTCCATGCCATTATGGCTGGGGAATTCTGAGAGTGGAAGTCCATCCATCTTAAGGTCCGCCATGATGGCTGGGGAATTCTGGGAGTGGAAATCCTCCATCTTAAGGTCCATGACATGATGGCTGGGGAATTCTCGGAGTGGAAGTCCTCCATCTTAAGGTCCATGCCATGATGGCTGGGGAATTCTGGGAGTGGAAGTCCTCCATCTTAAGGTCCATGCCACGATGGCTGGGGAATTCTGGGAGTGGAAGTCCTCCATCTTAAGGTCCATGCCATGATGGCTGGGGAATTCTGGGAGTGGAAGTCCTCTATCTTAAGGTCTGCCATGATGGCTGGGGAATTCTGGGAGTGGAAGTCCTCTATCTTAAGGTATGCCATGATGGCTGGGGAATTCTGGGAGTGGAAGTTCTCTATCTTAAGGTCCACCATGATGGCTGGGGAATTCTGGGAGTGGAAGTCCTCTATCTTAAGGTCTGCCATGATGGCTGGGGAATTCTGGGAGTGGAAATCCTCCATCTTAAGGTCCATGCCATGATGGCTGGGGAATTCTGGGAGTGGAAATCCTCCATCTTAAGGTCCACCATGATGGCTGGGGAATTCTGGGAGTGGAAGTCCATCCATCTTAAGGTCTGCCATGATGGCTGGGGAATTCTGGGAGTGGAAGTCCATCCATCTTAAGGTCTGCCATGTTGGCTGGGGAATTCTGGGAGTGGAAGTCCATCCATCTTAAGGTCCGCCATGATGGCTGGGGAATTCTGAGAGTGGAAGTCCATCCATCTCAAGGTCCGCCATGATGGCTGGGGAATTCTGGGAGTGGAAGTCCATCCATCTTAAGGTCCGCCATGATGGCTGGGGAATTCTGAGAGTGGAAGTCCTGCCATCTCAACCCTCCCCCTCCACTACTTAGGGGAACTGGTCCCCCCAACCTCCTCCTCATCCTTGGCAGAGGCAGGGTCCGCATTCTCCCTCTTCACCAGCCCGTCGTCGTGTGCCTCCCCCCCCGCTTCTCCCGGCAGGACTCGCACCCGTACCCCTTCCTCAACACCATGCTGGACACCTACGACCACCTGAACCAGGCGCTGCAGCTGGCCGTGGCCAAGACCATGGCCGAGGTGGTGGGCCACCTCTTCCTCAAGCTGTCCCACGACCACCTGCTGCCCCTTGACTACTGGTGGTACGGGGACGTCCCCCTGCAGCAGATCGCCCGCTTCAACAACTTCAACAGCCAGCTGAAGGTGGGCGCCCCTTCCCGCCTTTCCCTGCGGCCTCCAGCCGGGCTGGGATTTTAGCCGGTTCACAGTGGTTCAAGCGAACCGGTTGTTCCATTGGACACCGGGGTTCCCGGGAAAAACAGTCGTTTCAGGGATGGCGAAGCTTTTCGGTTGTGGTGTCGGCACCCACAATACCATGCGGCCTCCCCCTGCCCCCCGTGCATACGAGCACAACACCCCCAGCCCACCCGCACTGTACACGCGCACGCCTCCCAGCCGGTTTTTTTTTGGCCCGTTGATGATGACCATTTTTCGCCCTCCCGAAGGCTCGAGGGAAGCTTCTCCATCCTTGGCAGGTCGAAAAAATGGGCCCGTTTCACCACTTCTGGAATTTCCGGAAGGCCCATTTTTTGGCCTCCCAAGGCCAAAAATGCCTCCAACGGGACGAAGAATCAGCTGGGAGGCAGAACTCATTGTCTCCAGGGGATTGGCCCAAAGTCTCTCCACTGTTACTCTGTTGCCATCCCTTCCTCTGCCATCTCTCCGCTCTAGCCTGTCTACTCTCTTGCAATCCCTTCCTCTGCCATCTCTCTCCTGTCGCCTGTTTACTCTCTTTTAATCCCTTCCTCTGCCCTCTCTCTGCTGTATCCTTTTTACTCTCTTGCAATCCCTTCCTCCGCCATCCCTCCGCTGTAGCCTGTTACTCTCTTGCAATCCCTTCCTCTGCCCTCTCTCAGCTATATCCTGTTTACTCTCTTGCAATCCCTTCCTCTGCCATCTCTCCACTGTCTCCTGTTTACTCTCTTGCAATCCCTTCCTCTGCCATCTCTCCACTGTCTCCTGTTTACTCTCTTGCAATCCCTTCCGCTGCCCTCTCTCCGCTGTTGCCTGTTTACTCTCTTGCAATCCCTTCCTCCACCATCCCTCCGCTATAGCCTGTTACTCTCTTGCAATCCCTTCCTCTGCCCTCTCTCAGCTATATCCTGTTTACTCTCTTGCAATCCCTTCCTCTGCCCTCTCTCCGCTGTAGCCTGTTCACTCTCTTGCAATCCCTTCCTCTGCCATCTCTCCGCTGTAACCTGTTCACTCTCTTGCAATCCTTTCCTCTGCCATTTCTCTTGTATCTGTTTATTCTCTTGTAATGCCTTCCTCTGCCCTCTCTCCGCTGTATCCTGTTTATTCTCTTGTAATCCCTTCCTCTGCCCTCTCTCCGCTGTATCCTGTTTATTCTCTTGTAATCCCTTCCTCTGCCATCTCTCCGCTGTAGCCTGTTTACTCTCTTGCAATCCCTTCCTCTGCCATCTCTCCACTGTATCTGTTTATTCTCTTGTAATCCCTTCCTCTGTCCTCTCTCCGCTGTATCCTGTTTATTCTCGTTATCCTTTCCTCTGCCATCTCTCCGCTGTAGCCTGTTTACTCTCTTTTAATCCCTTCCTCCGCCATCTCTCCCCTGTAGCCTGTTTACTCTCTTGCAATCCCTTCCTCTGCCATCTCTCCACTGTATCTGTTTATTCTCTTGTAATCCCTTCCTCTGCCCTCTCTCCGCTGTATCCTGTTTATTCTCTTGTAATCCCTTCCTCTGCCCTCTCTCCGCTGTAGCCTGTTTACTCTCTTGCAATCCCTTCCTCTGCCATCTCTCCACCGTATCTGTTTATTCTCTTGTAATCCCTTCCTCTGCCCTCTCTCCGCTGTAGCCTGTTTACTCTCTTGCAATCCCTTCCTCTGCCATCTCTCCGCTGTAGCCTGTTTACTCTCTTGCAATCCCTTCCTCTGCCCTCTCTCCGCTGTATCCTGTTTATTCTCTTGTAATCCCTTCCTCTGCCCTCTCTCCGCTGTATGTTTATTCTCTTGTAATCCCTTTCTCTGCCCTCTCTCCGCTGTATCTGTTTATTCTCTTGTAATCCCTTCCTCTGCCATCTCTCCGCTGTAGCCTGTTTACTCTCTTGCAATCCCTTCCTCTGCCCTCTCTCCGCTGTAGCCTGTTTATTCTCTTGTAATCCCTTCCTCTGCCCTCTCTCCGCTGTATCTGTTTATTCTCTTGTAATCCCTTCCTCTGCCATCTCTCCGCTGTAGCCTGTTTACTCTCTTGCAATCCCTTCCTCTGCCCTCTCTCCGCTGTATCCTGTTTATTCTCTTGTAATCCCTTCCTCTGCCCTCTCTCCGCTGTAGCCTGTTTATTCTCTTGCAATCCCTTCCTCTGCCATCTCTCCACTGTATCCTGTTTATTCTCTTATAATCCCTTCCTCTGCCCTCTCTCTGCTGTAGCCTGTTTACTCTCTTGCAATCCCTTCCTCTGCCATCTCTCCACTGTATCCTGTTTATTCTCTTGTAATCCCTTCCTCTGCCCTCTCTCCGCTGTAGCCTGTTTACTCTCTTGCAATCCCTTCCTCTGCCCTCTCTCCGCTGTATCCTGTTTATTCTCTTGTAATCCCTTCCTCTGCCCTCTCTCCACTGTATGTTTATTCTCTTGTAATCCCTTTCTCTGCCCTCTCTCCGCTGTATCTGTTTATTCTCTTGTAATCCCTTCCTCTGCCATCTCTCCGCTGTAGCCTGTTTACTCTCTTGCAATCCCTTCCTCTGCCCTCTCTCCGCTGTATCCTGTTTATTCTCTTGTAATCCCTTCCTCTGCCCTCTCTCCGCTGTATCTGTTTATTCTCTTGTAATCCCTTCCTCTGCCATCTCTCTGCTGTAGCCTGTTTATTCTCTTATAATCCCTTCCTCTGCCCTCTCTCTGCTGTAGCCTGTTTACTCTCTTGCAATCCCTTCCTCTGCCCTCTCTCCGCTGTATCCTGTTTATTCTCTTGTAATCCTTTCCTCTGCCCTCTCTCCGCTGTCTCCTGTTTACTCTCTTGCAATCCCTTCCTCTGCCATCTCTCCACTGTATCCTGTTTATTCTCTTATAATCCCTTCCTCTGCCCTCTCTCTGCTGTAGCCTGTTTACTCTCTTGCAATCCCTTCCTCTGCCCTCTCTCCGCTGTATCCTGTTTATTCTCTTGTAATCCTTTCCTCTGCCCTCTCTCCGCTGTCTCCTGTTTACTCTCTTGCAATCCCTTCCTCTGCCCTCTCTCCGCGGTAGCCCCCAGACGCAAATCCTGCAAGATTATCAATCTATGGTTCTGGGGGGGCCTCAAGTGTGAGGAGAGACACCCCCCTCCCCAAATCTTTCAGCCTGGCCCTGGCCCTTTGGGGGAGGGGGTTCCGCAGCCGTCCAAAGGACGCCTCCCAACGCTTCCCCTCCTTCTTCCTCCAGGTGGAATTCTACTTCCTCTCTCAATACGTGGCGGTGACCGAGACTCCCTTCCGGCACATCCTCCATGGCCGTGGCCCCCACACCTTGAGGGCCCTCCTGGAGCATGTCAGCCTCCTGCGGGACGCCCCGGAGAAGTTCGACGAAGTCCTCTTCCGTCGGCAACTGGCCCTGGTCACCTGGACGCTGCAGGGGGCCGCCAACGCTCTGAGCGGCGACGTGTGGAATATCGACAACAACTTCTGAGCCGTGAACCCCCTCACCCCCAAAACGCCGGCCTGTTGTCTCGCCGTCGGTCTCTCTCTCTCTCTCCCTCGCAAAGCAGATCCCCCTTGGCAAACGGCGTCGCATTGCTTTTTTGAGGGGGGGGGGTAGTTTGGCCAAGGCCACGCCAAGGGCTTTCGTGGCGGCCCCCCCCGGATCCCCTCTTCCCTCCCCTCTTTTCCTCCCCGATTTTTAATTTATCAGTGACAGGGTTCACTATGAATTCTTGGAATATTGCTATGCAATAGAAATAGCAAGGCCCTGGTGCCTCCCGGGTGAATTATACGTCCGCCCCCTCCCCTCCTCCCCTGAATGGAATCGCAGCCCCTCCTACTCGCCCTTCCCCCCTCCCCCCCCTCCGGATTTATCAGCAGCAAGGTCTGCTATAAATAGAATTGATTTATTGCTATGTAATAAGATGGGAAATCCTGCGTCCTTCCTCCTTTCCTTTCCTTCTTGCCGCCCCCCCCTCCTTTCCCTCGCTCGTTCTTCCTCCTTGGTGTATCCGTCAGCGGCCGCGAATGTTTTATTGCACGGATGGAATAAAAGGCTCGTTGACTTTGGCCACGCCCCCCTCCCCCTGATGTTAATCAAGGCCTGGTGGGTGGGGTAGTAAATAAAACCTCCCGAGGATTTATGAGGCGCGAACATCTCGGCATGACCTGGGTGTAGCCGACTCGGAGATTGCATCATTCGCTGTCCCTTTGGACCCTGGTTCTCTACCCTCCCCCCCTCTGGGTGTATCGTAATTCATATTCTCCAACCGAAAACAGGGCCGTTGCCGAGAGGTCGGCGATCATGCTCTCCAGTTGCGTGGCACAAAGGCCAGGCACTTAGTTACAATCTTTGCAAGATCGGAATGGAATGCTCTTTCGATCCCAAACTGCTACGCCGCTCTTTCAAACTCCTTTCCCACCTCATGCATTTCGGTTGGCAACTAGGAAAATGGGCGTAGGAAATGTTTTATGAGTTGACATTCGGCTCCCCTCGCTTCCTCAAAGTGACCTGTACAAGACAAAAACCAAATTGAGTGCAGGCATAGAACGGTCATAGAACATGTTTTAGGACTTGACAGTCGGCTCCCCTCGCTTCCTGAAGGTGACCTGTACAAGACAAAAACCAAATTGAGTGCAGGCATAGAATGGGCATAGAACATGTTTTAGGACTTGACAGTCGGCTCCCCTCGCTTCCTGAAGGTGACCTGTACGAGACAAAAACCAAATTGAGTGCAGGCATAGAACGGGCATAGAAAATGTTTTATGAGTTGACAGTCGGCTCCCCTCACTTCTTGAAGGTTAACCTGTACAAGACAAAAAACAAATTGAGTGCAGGCATAGAACGGGCATAGAAATGTTTTATGAGTTGACAGTTGGCTCCCCTCACTTCTTAAAGGTTGACCTATACAAGACAAAAAACAAATTGAATGCCGCATAGAAAATGTTTTATGAGTTGACATTCGGCTCCCCTCGCTTCCTCAAAGTGACCTGTACAAGACAAAAACCAAATTGAGTGCAGGCATAGAACGGGCATAGAACATGTTTTAGGACTTGACAGTCGGCTCCCCTCGCTTCCTCAAAGTGACCTGTACAAGACAAAAACCAAATTGAGTGCAGGCATTAGAACTTAGGGTTGTGGAACCCCCTCAGTCCCCCCAAGGCTTGGTTGGATTTTCTGCTACAAGGAGACCTGCTCTTTCAAACTTCTTTCCACCCCCACCCCCACCTTTCTATTGGCAACTATAAAAATGGGCATAGAAAATGTTTTAGGAGTTGAAAGTCGGCTCCCCTCACTTCTTGAAGGTTGACCTGTACAAGACAAAAAAACAAATTGAGTGCAGGCATAGAACGGGCATAGAAAATGTTTTATGAGTTGACAGTCGGCTCCCCTCACTTCCTGAAGGTAACCTGTACGAGACAAAAACCAAATTGAGTGCAGGCATAGAACCGGCATAGAAAATGTTTTAGGACTTGACAGTTGGCTCCCCTCACTTCCTGAAGGTGACCTGTACAAGACAAAAACCAAATTGAGTGCAGGCATAGAACCGGCATAGAAAATGTTTTATGAGTTGACAATCGGCTCCCCTCGCTTCCTGAAGGTGACCTGTATGAGACAAAAACCAAATTGAGTGCAGGCATAGAACGGGCATAGAACATGTTTTAGGACTTGACAGTCGGCTCCCCTCGCTTCCTGAAGGTGACCTGTACAAGACAAAAACCAAATTGAGTGCAGGCATTAGAACTTAGGGTTGTGGAACCCCCTCAGTCCCCCCAAGGCTTGGTTGGATTTTCTGCTTCAAGGAGACCTGCTCTTTCAAACTTCTTTCCACCCCCACCCCCACCTTTCTATTGGCAACTATAAAAATGGGCATGGAAAATGTTTTAGGAGTAGAAAGTCGGCTCCCCTTACTTCTTGAAGGTGAACCTGTCCGAGACACAAAAAACAAATTGAGTGCAGGCATAGAACGGGCATAGAAAATGTTTTATGAGTTGACAGTCGGCTCTCCTCACTTCTTGAAGGTGAACCTGTCTGAGACAAAAGAAACAAATTGAGTGCAGGCATAGAACGGGCATAGAAAATGTTTTATGAGATGACAGTCGGCTCCCCTCACGTCTTGAAGGTGAACCTGTACGAGACAAAAATAAATAAATAAATTGAGTGCAGGCATAGAACGGGCATAGAAAATGTTTTATGAGTTGACAGTCGGCTCCCCTCACTTCTTGAAGGTGAACCTGTCCGAGACAAAATAAATAAATAAATTGAGTGCAGGCATAGAACGGGCATAGAAAATGTTTTATGAGTTGACAGTCGGCTCCCCTCACTTCTTGAAGGTGAACCTGTCCGAGACAAAAAAAAAATAAATACATTGAGTGCAGGCATAGAACGGGCATAGAAAATGTTTTATGAGTTGACATTCGGCTCCCCTCACTTCTTCAAGGAGACCTGTAGAAGACAAAAACAAATTGAGTGTTGCAACTCGGCCAAAAAAAATAAAAAAAAATAAATGATGATGATGATGATTTTTCGAAAAAAGAGAAACCTCTAGAGAGGCTGATACACATCCAAATGTGCGGGTTTTGGGTTTTTAAACATTTTTTATTTGAAAAAAGAGAGAGAGAGAGAGAGAGAGAAAATAATTACAATATATATATATATATATATAAAGTCCTTTTCTGACTCCAGACGTTTTCAAGTATTACCCTGGTTCTTTCGATTGCTGCCTGGACAGGAAAAAAAGGACACCCGTCTTCCTTCCTTCCCCGCAGCCCTTCCCCCCCCCCCTCCCCCACCGCCGGAAGCTTCAGTGGGAGGAGAGAGGAAGGGTCTCTGAGCATAGGGTGATTTCTTGGCTGGATCACCGTTGCTTGAAGGGACTCCTTTTTTTTCTCCCAGAGAATCCGCTTAACCTTCTCCCGATCTTCTCGGCTGGTCCCAAACGAGAGGGACGCGGACGGCGAGGGTGTCTCGGCTCAATCCGGCGCGTGGCCCGGGGAGGGAAGGGTCTTCCGTTTCCCCGAGCCGGGGGGAGGGGAGGGGTGTTTCCTTTCAATCGTGGCTGGCCTCGCTGAGCGGCATGTGCCGGATGGTGTGGAAGATCCAGTCCATCTTGGTGGTCCAGCCGCCGTGGTGGGCCTCGTTCATCTGCTTGGTGAAGTACTCCAGGGCTTCCTGCTCGCTCTTGTCCAGCGCCAGGGTCTTCCGGAGGTAGGCCACGTCGTCGAAGGACTGCAGCTCGGGGAGACCGCTGCCCAGCATCATGGAGAAGAGGTTGATGAGCAGGTTGGCGTGCTGGCGGATCGTCAGGTAGGCCTTGTAGCACATCTCTTGGAACCTGCGAGGAAGGGAAGAGGAGGAGGAGGAGGAGGAGGAGGAGGAGGAAGAGGAGGAGGAGGAGGAGGAGACGACGACGCTGGACGTACGGAGGAACGAAAAAAAAAGGGGAGTCGGGGGGGGGAAACGCTCCGCGAGAAACACGGGGTGGCGAGGAGGTGTCCCATCCCTGCCTCCGGCCCTCCCGTTCGGATGAGACGCCCAAACGCACAACCAAGGGTTGTCCGGGCCACCTCTGGGAAGCCCCCTCCAGACGGTCCCCAAAACGGGACTCTCCAACCTCGGACAAGGTGTGGACTTCCAACTCTCAAGAGTTCCTCCCAGAGGAAGGGATGGCATCTAGTTGGAAGGGACCTTGGAGGTCATCTAGTCCAACCCCCTTCTGCCCTCAAATACGGGAAGGCTGCTCTCCTGTCTCCCCTGGTCCTGTTGTTCCTTCAAATCAGATGAAAGTCAGATGAACAGAGTTGAAGGGACCTTGGAGGTCATCTAGTCCAACCCCCTCTGTCCTCAAATATTGGAAGATGCTCTCCTGCCTCCCCTGGTCCTTTTGTTCCTTCAAATCAGATGAACAGAGTTGGAAGGGACCTTGGAGGTCATCTAGTCCAACCCCCCCATGCCCTCAAATATTGGAAGGCTGCTCTCCTGTCTCCCCTGGTCCTTTTGTTCCTTCAAATCAGATGAAAGTCAGATGAACAGAGTTGGAAGGGACCTTGGAGGTCATCTAGTCCAACCCCGCCGCCCTCAAATACTGGAAGGCTGCTCTCCTGTCTCCCCTGGTCCTTTTGTTCCTTAAAATCAGATGAAAGTCAGATGAGCAGCGTTGGGAGGGACCTTGGAGGTCATCTAGTCCAACCCCCTCTGTCCTCAAATATTGGAAGGCTGCTCTCCTGTCTCCCCTGGTCCTTTTGTTCCTTCAAATCAGATGAAAGTCAGATGAACAGAGTTGAAGGGACCTTGTAGGTTATCTAGTCCAACCCCGCCGCCCTCAAATACTGGAAGATGCTCTCCTGTCTCCCCTGGTCCTTTTGTTCCTTAAAATCAGATGAAAGTCAGATGAGCAGCATTGGGAGGGACCTTGGAGGTCATCTAGTCCAACCCCCTCTGTCCTCAAATATTGGAAGATGCTCTCCTGTCTCCCCTGGTCCTTTTGTTCCTTAAAATCAGATGAAAGTCAGATGAGCAGCATTGGGAGGGACCTTGGAGGTCATCTAGTCCAACCCCCTCTGTCCTCAAATATTGGAAGATGCTCTCCTGCCCCCCCTGGTCCTTTTGTTCCTTCAAATCAGATGAACAGAGTTGAAATGGACCTTGGAGGTCATCTAGTCCAACCCCCTCTGCCCTTAAATATTGAAAGGCTGCTCTCCTGTCTCCCCTGGTCCTTTTGTTCCTTCAAATCAGATGAAAGTCAGATGAGCAGAGTTGGGAGGGACCTTGGAGGTCATCTAGTCCAACCCCCTTCTGCCCTCAAATATTGAAAGGCTGCTCTCCTGTCTCTCCTGGTCCTTTTGTTCCTTCAAATCAGATGAAAGTCAGATGAGCAGCGTTGGAATGGACCTTGGAGGTCATCTAGTCCAACCCCCTTCTGCCCTCAAATATTGGCAGGCTGCTCTCCTGTCTCCCCTGGTCCTTTTGTTCCTTAAAATCAGATGAAAGTCAGATGAGCAGCATTGGGAGGGACCTTGGAGGTCATCTAGTCCAACCCCCTCTGTCCTCAAATATTGGAAGATGCTCTCCTGCCTCCCCTGGTCCTTTTGTTCCTTCAAATCAGATGAACAGAGTTGGAATGGACCTTGGAGGTCATCTAGTCCAACCCCCTCTGCCTTCAAATACTGGAAGGCTGCTCTCCTGCCTCCCCTGGTCCTTTTGTTCCTTAAAATCAGATGAAAGTCAGATGAGCAGCGTTGGAATGGACCTTGGAGGTCATCTAGTCCAACCCCCTTCTGCCCTCAAATATTGAAAGGCTGCTCTTCTGTCTCCCCTGGTCCTTTTGTTCCTTAAAATCAGATGAACGGAGTTGGAAGGGATCTTGGAGGTCATCTAGTCCAACCCCCTTCTGCCCTCAACTCTTGGGAAGGCTGCTCTACTGTCTCCCCTGGTCCTTTTCTTCCTTCAAATCAGATGAACGGAGTTGGAAGGGACCTTGGAGGTCATCTAGTCCAACCCCCTTCTGCCCTCAACTATTGGGAAGGCTGCTCTCCTGTCTCCCCTGGCCCTCCTTCTCTTCCCTAGACTAGCCAGGCCCAGTTCCTCCAACTGTCCTTCATAGGCTTCATTCTCCAGTCCCCTCATCCTCCTAGTTGTTCTTCTCTGCACTTTTTCTTGAGTCTCAACATCCTTTTTTATAGTGTGGGGACCAAAACTGGATGCAGGACTCCGGGTGTGGCCTTACTAAGGATGGAGGGGGCCCATGTCCTGGGGGAAAGTGGCAGAGAGAAAGCGGGGGGGGGGGAGTCCGGGGAGGGATGGGTGACCTGATTGGCCAAGACCATCTCACACACACACCCCCCACGTGCCCACCTCTCGAATTCTTTGGTCTTGGTACATTCCTGCACCCCTTTGCTGATGACGATGAGGAAGTCCTGGGTGAGGACGAAGGGGACTCGCTCCCGCTTGTACCCAAATTTCTTCTTCTTGTGGTCCAAGAAATGCCCAAAGTCGATATGGAAGAGCTGCAGAGAGAGAGAGAGAGAGAGAGAGAGAGAGAGAGAGAGAGAGAGAGAGAGAGAGAGAGAGAGAGAGAGAGAGAGAATGAGAGAGAGAGAGAATGAGAGAGAATGAGAGAGAAACGGAGAGAAAAGGAGAGAGAGAATGAGAGAATGAATGAGAGAAAAAATGAGCGAGAATGAGAGTGAATGAGAGAGAGAGAATGAGAGAGAATGAAAGAATAAATGAGAGAGAGAATGAGAGAGAGAATGAGAGAGAGAATGAGAGAATAAGAGAGAGAATGAGAGACAGAGAGTGAGAGAGAGAATGAGAGAGAGAGAGAATGAGAGAGAGAGAGAAAGAGAGACAGAGAGTGAGAGAGAATGAATGAGAGAGAGAATGAGAGTGAATGAGAGAGAAACGGAGAGAAAAGGAGAGAGAGAATGAGAAAATGAATGAGAGAGAGAATGAGCGAGAATGAGAGTGAATGAGAGAGAGAATGAGAGAGAGAAAAGGAGAGAAGGAATGAGAGAAAGAGAGAATGAAAGAGAGAATGAGAGAGAGAATGAGAGAATAAGAGAGAGAATGAGAGACAGAGAGTGAGAGAGAGAATGAGAGAGAGAGAGAATGAGAGAGAGAATGAGAGAGAGAGAGAAAGAGAGACAGAGAGTGAGAGAGAATGAATGAGAGAGAGAATGAGAGTGAATGAGAGAGAAACGGAGAGAAAAGGAGAGAGTGAATGAGAGAGAGAGAGAATGAGAGAGAGAAAAGGAGAGAAGGAATGAGAGAAAGAGAGAGAATGAAAGAGAGAATGAGAGAGAGAATGAGAGAATAAGAGAGAGAATGAGAGACAGAGAGTGAGAGAGAGAATGAGAGAGAGAGAGAATGAGAGAGAGAATGAGAGAGAGAGAGAAAGAGAGACAGAGAGTGAGAGAGAGAATGAGAGAGAGAATGAGAGAGAAACAGAGAGAAAAGGAGAGAGAGAGAGAATGAATGAGAGAGAGAATGAGAGTGAATGAGAGAGAAACGGAGAGAAAAGGAGAGAGTGAATGAGAGAGAGAGAGAATGAGAGAATGAATGAGAGAGAGAGAATGAGAGAGAATGAGAATGAATGAGCGAGAATGAGAGTGAATGAGAGAGAGAGAGAATGAGAGAATGAGAGAGAGAATGAGAGTGAATGAGAGAGAGAGAGAATGAGAGAGAATGAGAGAATGAATGAGAGAGAGAGAGAATGAGAGAGAGAATGAGAGAGAGAGAATGAGAATGAATGAGAGAGAAACGGAGAGAAAAGAAGAGAGTGAATGAGAGAGAATGAGAGAATGAATGAGAGAGAGAGAGAATGAGAGAGAGAATGAGAGAGAGAAAAGGAGAGAGGGAATGAGAGAAAGAGAGAGAATGAAAGAGAGAATGAGAGAGAGAATGAGAGAATGAGAGAGAATGAGAGACAGAGTGAGAGAGAGAATGAGAGAGAGAGAGAAAGAGAGACAGAGAGAGAGAGAGAATGAATGAGAGAGAAACGGAGAGAAAAGGAGAGAGTGAATGAGAGAGAGAGAATGAGAGAATGAGAGAATGAATGAGAGAGAGAGAGAGAGAAAATGAGCGAGAATGAGAGTGAATGAGAGAGAGAGAGAATGAGAAAGAGAATGAGAGAGAGAAAGAGAGAGAAAGAGAAAGAGAGACAGAGAGTGAGAGAGAGAATGAGAGAGAAACAGAGAGAAAAGGAGAGAGTGAATGAGAGAGAGAGAATGAGAGAGAATGAGAGAGAGAGAATGAGAGAGAATGAGAGAATGAATGAGAGAGAAAGTGAGCGAGAATGAGAGTGAATGAGAGAGAGAGAGAATGAGAGAGAATGAGAGAATGAATGAGAGAGAGAATGAGAGAGAGAATGAGAGAGAGAAAGAGAGAGAAAGAGAAAGAGAGACAGAGAGTGAGAGAGAGAATGAGAGAGAAACAGAGAGAAAAGGAGAGAGTGAATGAGAGAGAGAGAATGAGAGAGAATGAGAGAGAGAGAATGAGAGAATGAATGAGAGAGAAAGTGAGCGAGAATGAGAGTGAATGAGAGAGAGAGAGAATGAGAGAGAATGAGAGAATGAATGAGAGAGAGAATGAGAGAGAGAATGAGAGAGAGAATGAGAGTGAATGAGAGAGAAACGGAGAGAAAAGGAGAGAGTGAATGAGAGAGAGAGAGAATGAGAGAATGAATGAGAGAATGAATGAGAGAGAATGAGAGAATGAATGAGAGAGAAAATGAGCGAGAATGAGAGTGAATGAGAGAGAGAGAGAATGAGAGAGAATGAGAGAATGAATGAGAGAGAGAATGAGAGAATGAATGAGAGAGAATGAGAGTGAATGAGAGAGAGAGAGAGAATGAGAGAATGAATGAGAGAGAGAATGAGAGAGAGAATGAGAGTGAATGAGA